>JAECUM010009833.1:0-85494 GCA_016617855.1 Megalonaias nervosa | reverse complement strand
ATATATATATATATATATATATATATATATAATTTGGTGTAAAACAAAATTGACGATAATGAGTGGTGCTAGACCTCCTAGGACTCCTATAGATTCGTCATTACATTTTTCAATTCATATTATATTATCAAGATATATAAATATGTAGATTCTTCTGATGATAATCCAGAGCGATAACGCCGCTTTCCTTCTCATTGACGATTAATCTGATCGACATTGCCGAGACTGGTCCCTGCACCCCCTCTCGCCATAGAGTACAACATCGCCTCTATGGCTTGAAGGCTCTCGACTTTAAGAGACTAAAAAAATCCTTGACTTCAAGAGACAGTACACAATGCCTCAGGAGACCAAGGAGTGTCTATCCTGATAGACTTCTGCGAGTCTTCAGAAGCGTTGATAGGGCCAACACCCATCCACGATAGGATATTAATAAAACTCAGATGCATTAGGTCTCTCGACTAATGAGATAAATCCCACACCTTCGATGGGTGTCTAACATGACAGACCTGCAGAAATGGTTGAAGAGTATCTATCCTAACAGTTGTTATTGTTATTGTTGTTGTAGGGCTTAACGTCATTTTTCAGCACAAGATAGGCTATACATGGTGGCCAGTATAAATGGTGGAGAAAGAACCCGGGAAAACCCCGGAAAGAACCACTGACCCACGAGAAGCTACTGGCATGCTTTTTCACGTACCCACATTTGCCGAGCTCGAGACTCGAACCCGCGCAGACAGACGTGAGATGGCAGTGATCCGTAACGGTGGGCGCTTTAGACCACTCGGCCACTCGGGGCCCCTCTATCCTAACAGACTTGCTGACATGACTGAAGAGTATGTATCCTAACAGACTTGCTGACATGATTGAGAAGTATCTATCCTAACAGGCTTGTTGCATGAAAAATGTGTACTGACGAAGATAGTGCTTCTGAAAAAGAATTATGATGCAAAAATTTAATTGCAAATTGTATGCTACCGAATCGGTGTTGTAACGTTATTAAAAATAAAGATTACATACTTTCCTGTGAGAATAGAGTGCATTATACTTAACAGAAGCAGTACGATAGTTATTTCTGCCCTCGTACTGCTTAAACGAGCACTTACAAGAAGCAGTGCAGTAAATTATTAAAGCACCAATGCCGCAGTTAGGTGCAAAAAGTCGTATATGGCTGTTCTACAGTCTACTGTCAGATGTTAGTGTTTATTGAAAAGAGGCTGTGAAAAGTATTTCTGACTTCATTTCTCATAAATATTACTTATTATATACGTTCATGTGCTACTGTGATAATAAAGACAGTTTTTACATAAAGCATGTGTTTCTTAATTTCCTCTATCATTTCCAAAAACATTATACTCCAGAGAGACAAAAATGGGACCTTGCTCATCTACATAAAAAAATATTACAATAGCTTATTTCATCAATGCAAGTACATCAGTCTGATTAAAATCAGATCTCCGGTGTCTTACGTGAAAATCTGACAGCGACCGCTTTAAGGGGTCATGTTCTAGTGACATATGTTAATACCATAATTGCTAATTTTATAAGCCACTCAGATGAAGCCTTATATATTCGCGTTTGGGAGACTAAGCAGTATAGCTGAAGAGCATCTGTTTGTACCTATCGATTGATTCACTTTCAAATTTCTGAAAACAGCATTTCCATTGGCTGACTCAAAGTTAACCAGAGCATGACCCCTAAGCGGTCGCTGTCGGATCTTCACCCAGGATATTGGAGACGTGAATTTAATAAGATTGCAAGTACATAAAACTATGGCTATTTGGTACAAACTTGCGCATTCTGATTTAAAACCTGCAAAATTACCATGCTGGATGGAAAAATAATGTTAAAAAAAAATTATTTTTACCACCCCATTGTTACATGTGATGCGTCGGTCCGACCGGTTATGTGAAGATCAACGAGTTACCCTGTCATAATACTTTCATTAAATTAAATAGTAAGATGTTCATTGTGTAGTCATTTTATATTGTGTTTGAATAAAGAAAACTTAATACTTTGATATATTTAACATTTGTCAAATTTACGGATTTATAGACAAACCGTCCATGTCTTTCCGCATTCACCGTTGCGTGAGTTATATCTGAGGTTCTATTTTGCACACGACATTCAGTGTGCACACGGCAATGTAATGTTTGAAGTTGTTTCTCGATGGATTACGCGTACATGATAAATGGACACATTTTATATACAACTTATCCATAAAGATGCTCTGATGATGTTGCTTTTATTCATTATGTAGTTGCAATATATTTATGCTAATTATTATCCAAATAATTTTCTAAAAAAAATCATCAGTCAAATATCTAAGTTGTCCGTCCTGTTACGTGAGTTAACAAGTTAATGACAGCATTGCTATGACAAGCAATATCTGGAAAGAAAAACTGACAGATATCTTCCAACTGTTATTTTATAGAAGATGGGAGAGTAGACCACTGATAGATAACAAATTTGATGTGAAAATGAAGCATTTAAAATTCGAGGTATTCGTCCCACAGGATGGCTGAAGAGCATATTCTTAGACATATGCCAAATCATCTGAGTAATACTGAATCTTGAAAGATAATGGTCCAATACATTGTTGGGTTTAATGAAAACCAGATAATATCGATATTTCATCACATTATGAGCCATGTAATTTTTCCCTTTTACTGAGAAACCCGGCCATTCGCATGTGTACCAACTAATCCTATGTTGTTCGGCGACATTCGTGGCTGAACCGATTACAGTTGAGAGCTGGAACACAAGATTTGATGACGTCACAGTTGTAATTATAAGAAGCTAACATGAAGCTATTTCTGACTGTCTTTAGCCCCAGTTCACCCTTCAAAACATTGCATTCCAGCGCCCCAGATGATCACCAACACCAATATACAACCGAGTCTTATTTTCATCCAATGCACGCTTTTCTTCTCATATTCGCTTTAAAAAAATTAAAAAAAGGAAAAACTAGCCTGCCTATGTTCATTCCCTCTCAAATCAATTTGTGCGCCACGTGCCAATGTCGTTATTCGTTGAGTCATTAACGGAATTTGTCGAATGCATCACATTACTTTTTTGGAGCGCTCCTTAAAAGAACGGAATTACGAGCAACCTTGTTGTCTGAATTAAGGGGTGGCACCACCTAATTCTAAACAAATATTTGAACATCGTTTACGCCTAACATCCTGATTATTTCATAAACAGTTTATATCAGATAGCTTTCAACAAATCATTTTCTTCCTTTCCCACCACTCAGGTGACCTAAGTGGTTAGAGTTGTACCAATAGACTTATTAAAAAAAAAGGTCCTAGCAGCTGCCTCGCTTGTCGCTCAGCATTACGAGGTTAGTGTTAGGGCTGGTCGGCAGGGCCGGATTATCCATAGGGCAAAGTGGGCAACGTGCCCAGGGCCCCCGAGGCTCAAGGGGCCCCGTATATTATCGTCTGATTTCACAGGCAGGGCCTCCGAGGCTCAAGGGGCCCCATATATTATGGTCTGATTTCACAGGCAGGGCTCCCGAGGCTCAAGGGACCTCGTATATTATCGTCTGATTTCACAGGGAGTGTTGTTAATAGTACTGTAACCATATCTATGGATAAGGCAGGATAGCTATGAGCCCCTAAGTTGGCTGTGCCTAGGGTCCCCAAAGACCTTAATCCTGCCCTGCTGGATAATGAGACTGGGCGGGACATCATGCTACATGTCTGCATGACGATGCCACAGAGCTAGGCATCACTATAAACTGACACACTGCAGACGTTGTATCGATATGACTGGAAAATAGTTAAAGCTACGTTAGAATCCAAATCACAAACACACACACTCCTTTCTTTCAAATTTGAGTTATATTGAAGGATGATGAAATTTATGATAAACGGCGGCATTAGGGCTTTAATACAACATTCTAAGGTAAATACTGTCCAAGTGCTTCGTAGTAAAAAAAAAAAAATAATACAATTATGGTAGTACTGTCCTGGTACTGCCTAATCTTGTAGTAACTAAATGTCATTATGCACTAAATTATTTAATGTCAAACTTTAAAACAGTATTGCCTAGCGATTATATATTTGAAAATATACTGACGATGGAGTAAGATAAAATTATTTAAATGCAAGAATGAATGTATTGCCTAAGCGAGCACCTACTACATGTAAATTCCCAATTACAAACAATAGAATTTAAATCCAGAACCATGATTGCGAAGGAAAACTCACCAAAGGGAAGAATGTAAGAGGAGACTGCTAAAATAATTCAAAACAACAGCACATGATGAATATGTACCATACACTGTGCAAAATTAACAAGAGCACCACTGAATAAAACAGAGCGAAAACACAGGCCAAAATTAACAAGGAAATAAAAATAAACTTAGCAAGGCCGGAGGAAGGGGGGGGGGGAATAATGACTAAAAAATCCACAGAAATTTCAGTTAATATGGAAAAAGTTATCAAAAGTTATCAAAACACGTAAATGAAGGCCATTTTCTGAAAGTAGTATTGACTGCCCCCGTACGCCATGAGCGTCCAATGAAGAGAGGAACAGTGTGCTGAATGGACCCACCGCGTGATATCCAGAAAAGTCACTAAATGAAACATTATAACTCTAATACAGGGATGAGAGCGGAACCTGTTCAATGGACTTGTGTCCAAAGAAAAGGGAGTACGATCCTAAGTTTATGCATGAGAGGTTCAGATTCAAGAAAACACTCGCCTACTCTAGTGAGACTCAAGTACTGGCCTAAGTATAGAAACCAACATACCTTCCGAGTGGGGAGGAAGTACAGCTCGGAACCAACACGCTGGGACAACTCATAAAATATGATTAAACGAATCAAAGATCAACCATGACAAAATTAATCTTAAAATATCTATTATACATTATTATTATTTTTCAATTTATATACAACAACACTCTTCTAGGGTGGACAAGAGATACACTAATAAAAAGATTACTTTTAGAAAATGAAAAACAGGGTGACACTTCGCACTCTTTACCATATATGTTCTGGGACTGAGTCATGTGGTGCCAACATAACAGATATCCAGACGAGGGAACTTGCATCGCGGAGACATCTTCGCTGGCCAAGGTTCCGATATGATAATCCTATCGGAATCTTGGCTAGCGAAGATATCCCTAAGGAAGTAGTAAGGCAATAGCGAGATATCAGTGCTTTTAAAATAAAATAAAAATGTGTGTTTATGGTAACGGTGTGAACAAAAATTCGAGGCTGATACTAATCTTTTTTATTAATTTTTCTTTAATCAGGTTCATGTTAGTTCATATCGTACAATCCAGTCTAAAATTACTGTTTGGACTGCGAAACAACCGGAAGCAGATAGTACCGTTTGTAGTTGTTGGGGGGGGGGAGGGGTGGCGGGGGGAGAGTGTTTTTTGTGCGCGATAACATATTATAGGGTTGGGGCCATTAAAATAATGCTGGTTGGGTTACCAGAAACACGTATTTTTTTATTCTTCTTCCCTTGGGTTATACCTTACCCAGCAGTCTCTGGTAATAAACCTGTCAAAATGGTATTAAGCAACAGCCCAGTTTCATAATATCTGAAAATAACAAGCAATCAAAATGCCAGAATGTGAGAAGTATGTAGATTATAGATTAGAGGATTTACAGTGTTTAACAGTCAAACAGTTAAAAGAAAACTTAAATCTGGTTAGTGTCAGCGGACAAACAGCCTTTTAGCATGCTATACTCACGCCCTAATTTGAAGGAAAAGGTGCGCCTCGCAGTTAACAAAACAGAATAAATAGATTAGTGTTATTTTAAATTGAAACTATGGAGTAATGTTATTTTAATAATACCGAAACTATAGAATAATGTTATTTTAAATTAAATTGTTTAGATAAATGTCAGACTTAGATCCAGGGCTCTGAATATAGGTATATATAGATATTTTCTGAGTTTAAAACTAACATTAGTCCGTTAGTCAGAGACTGGTAGATTTCACTATAGACTAAAACTGGTATTAGTCTTATAGGACTAAGGGAAATTTTATTTTAAAATAAGTTGAACAAAACGAGGGGGAAGGGGGCTGCTGTCTTCTGAATCTGCAAGGATAGTGATTGTATTTCCGTTGATTTTAGTTAAAGATTTTTTTAACTACATACCTCAAAACATATTTTGATTGCTAACTGTGCATATCTCTAAAAGATGATTTGACAAATATTATTCAAACTTAAAGAGAACTTGCTTAAATTGGCTTGATACAAAACAAGATAAAATACATTCTAAAACAAACCTTTAATATAAAACCAATTTCTATCAGATATTTTTCATTTATTTGGCTTTGTATGTGTTATGAAAAGTGTTTCTTTCATAACCTTCTTCTCATTTCTTGCTATGAGAAGGAAAAACTCATAACTTAAGAAATGTCTTTGTCCACAATTAGAGAGAGAGAAAGAAAAGAGTTCAGGCTCTCTTAACAAAAGGTGTGTCACTCATAACGGTGTAGATACGGCTATATCTGGGGAAAAAGGTGATGCAAGAGAGGTAATGGGAACGACTGTAAGGAAAGACAGAGTCTTCTGATTCTTCGATGAACGAACTTTTATTTAAATAATTGATATATAGATATATAATACTACATTCTAGAAATACATCTTATATATTTAAAATACATGAAATACATATAAAATTATACTTTTCCTTCGAGCTTACCAACTTCCTACATTTGCATAATTTCTGCCTTTCAGAATATAATACAGATAATTAGATCTCGACTACATTCATGATAGCCAAAGAGTATAAAATTCAATAGTTGCGATATAGTGCAACAATTATCTTGAAGAAATGTATTTTACTAAATTTAAAATAGAATACTAATTTGGAATAGGTTACTAAAACATTGTTCTTTTTTACTTAAAGAATCTTTTATTTCCAAATTAAATCTAAACATGAAGTTGGTAGCGAATTCGTCTTTTCAAATAATACATACCATAAATACAAATGAATGTAAATTCTTTGAAACAATTAAACATTCCATTATATTATAATATAAAATAGAAAGAACTCACAAAAATGTTGCAAAAATATCAAGTCTAGATTGAACTTTACCGTGAAATCTCAATATTAAAAAGTTCCTATCCTTTAAGAAGTTTCCGAACACAGACGATTCTTACTTGTAAGAAAAGACAGAGTCTTCTAATTCTTCGATGAACGAGCTGATTTTGCGCCAGCTTCCTCTCAATTTATACGCAGTTCTGAACGTGTCCTCACGACCAATTATGGACACTTATCTAGATAATTGTGTTCGTTCACTTCGAATCAGAACAGGCTCTCGTCCTTTCCCACGGGAAACGCGTGAATCATCTAGCTTACTCGTCCATTAGGGACAGGGCCGTGCAGAGGCTGAGATACCCGAGCAATTTGCTCGGGGCCCCGCTCCCCGGGGGGGGGGGGCTCCCACACGCAGTCAAACACGGTAAATTCTGCTTGCGGTTTTTATTTTTTTAGGAAAGAGAACCAGTTATAACATGCACTACAGCACGAAGTGTAAAAAAACTAAAACTAATGACAATGTGAGACAAGAAAAAAGAAACAAAGAAAAAAAAAAAGAAATGGGATGATGGGTTGAATCATCCTGCTATATAGTTTCTACCGGTAATGCGACTCACTTTACTGACGTGAGTTTTATGACTTCGTCAGTTCGTCACTTTCTCTTGGTCTGAAACGTCAGTCGTCAGGCATGTATTTTGTATGAAAAAGATCTCTGAGCGGTGATCTGCCGATGTCTTCCAAATTGAAAACAATTCACGTGTACCGTATTTAAAAACGGAAATATGGAAATACTGCTGAGAAATGAGTGCTTTGGCTGAAGATTCAGCAGTACTGCAGTATACTCAGCAAGTACTGCATTTCAGTACGTTACTTTTCTAGTTGGAAGATATACCCCTGAAGTCGTCAAAGCATTGCATAGTACGTGGAAAAAATTGAAATGAAACGCACATATCCATCAGGTGCGTCAAAGCTGAACATCAGCAAAACAAAAAAAAGCAGCTCTGCAAAAAGGGAGGCAAACCTTATCTGATGTTGGAATTACGACGACTCCCAAGACCTCAGCTGCCCCTTCCAGTAGTTCATCAACTCAGAAAGAAGATGACCCTGACATCCAATCTTTTGTTTCAGCAGCTATAGAGAGTTTAGAAGCTGATACCACTGGTCATGACTTAGGAAGTTCAGCAAAAACCCAAAGTGCAGGTGCATCTGTTACTGGTAACAGTGCTGACAGTGACAGTACAAGTGCACCAGCCATTCTTGAGGACAGTCAAATCACTGAAATTGGTGAGAGTGATAATACTTCTGCAAGGCCAACTGGAGCAGTTTTGTTGCAGCCATTTGACATTGGGGAATTTGAAACTGAAACATTCTTACCCACTCAGCTGGAAAATTTTGTCAAGGCTGGTCACATTTCCTTTCCACTGCAGCTGCCAAAAGATATTGGAAATCACATATTTCCAATGTCTGTTTTGAAAGGCAAAATGCCAAATGGAGAACCATTTTCGCGAGATTGGCTTGTATTTAGCCGAGCAAAGATGGCACTATTTTGCTTGCCATGTCGATTATTTTCACCTGAAAGTCAGGTTCAACGCTTGACTTCATCACTTGCAATGACGGAAGGATGGGGACCTGGAAAGAAATGGAAGAATTTTATCAATCGTATTCCTGAGCATGAGCATTCAAAAGCCCATAAACAGTGCTACATTCAGTGGCGTGAATTAGAAGTTCGAGTGAAGAATGATCGGTCAATTGAATATTTTCTAGATCGCCAAATCCTCACCGAAGCAGCTACATGGAGAAAAATTCTAGAACGAATCTTGGATGTGGTTCTGTTTCTTGGTGAACGTGGATTGGCTTTTTGCGGAAAGTCCGACCTTATTGGAGATCCTCATAATGAAATTTTCTTAGGATTGCTAGAACTGATTTCGTATTATGATCCAATTCTCACGGAACATGTGATGAATGTTAAACGGTCACAGGAAAAGGGTCAAAGGCTTCAAGCGCATTATCTCTCAAATCGTTCTCAAAATGAATTCATTGGACTTTGTGCTGATGAAGTTCGGAGACGAATTGTAGAAGAGTGTGAATCTGCAAAGTATTTTTCAATTATGGTTGATACCATCCCTGATGCGAGTCATACTGTACAAACTACTTTTGTTATACGATACGTACATGAAGAACTTGGAAAATTTTCCATCGAAAATCGGTTTTCGATCTTTGCAGATTATGCAAAAAAAGGCTGGATCTGATATTGCAAGATTAGTCCTGGAGACTTTGGAAACTTTGAAAATTCGCTTTGAGGGCCGCCGTGGCCAAGGCTATGACAATGGGGCCAACATGTCAGGAAAGTACAAAGGTGTTCAAGCAATTTTCCTAAAGAAGAACCTACTTTCTATATTCTCACCATGTGGCTGTCATTCATTGAATTTGTGTGGACTGAATGTTGCCTCAAGCTGCACAGATGCTGAGACCTTCTTTGGAATTGTTCCAACTGTGTATACCATCTTCTCTGCTAGTCCACAACGCTGGGAAATATTACAAAAGAGGCTGCCTCGTGTGTCTCTGCATGGGCAATCTGGGACGCGAAGGACTGAGAGACTTGACAGCATTCACCCCTTCTCTAATCACTTGTGTGGAATCACTGCCTCTTTGGAAGAAGTTCAGAGCTCGAATCTGACTGCAAAAACACGAACTGATGTGAAAGGTGCCATAAAATATATGAACTCCTTCAAATGTGTTCTCATGGCAGACATTTGGATGAAAGTCCTCACATTGATTGATCGCTGCAACCAGGTCATACAGGCAAGAAAGGCAACTATTGATGTTGAGGTGAAAAATATTGAAGCATTGATCAGTCACCTCAGATCTGTTCGTGATGACTGGCCAACAATTTTGAAAGAAGCCAAAAGAGTGGCAGTGTCTGCAAAAATCAGTTCTGAATTTACAATCCATCCGAAAGTGAAGCGTAAACATTTTGCTGGAGAACAAGTTGAAGGCGATGAACATATCACAGATTCAACGGAAATGGAATCAGAAGAAGAGGCAACTTTTCGGAGAACTGTTTTTTATCACATTATTGATGCTCGAGACCCCCAAATCCTCTGCACGGCCCTGCTTCTTATAATTGGCTATTGATTTATTGGGGGGGGGGGCAAAATCTGAATTATGCTCGGGGCCCCCAAATCCCCTGCACGGCCCTGATTAGGGATCTAGGAAATTGCCTGTTCAGCAGCTTCCCACCAAGTCTAAAATTTGCTGACCTTTGGATACAAGAGAATTTTATTTTATGGGTTATTTTGCACTTGCTCATAAAAGCGCGATCTTTATTGAAATAGTATACAGATGTAGTACAGAAATAGATAAAATTAATCTTAATATATTTTAGTGGCAAATTACTTCCAATAAAATTTAATGAAAAATTACTTTTAAAACGATTTTGAGAAAATTTCAATCTTAATACTTTTACTCAAAAATTCTGTCATAATATATGCTATATTTTTTATAAACATATTGGGGAATAGCATGGGCGCCCACACATAGGCACCTGCCGCCACCTCCTGGATTTTACCTAGAAACATATTTTAGCCTACATCCGTAACATTTTGATTATTTCAAAGAACGGTTTATGTGAGAGAACTTTTTTCTACAAATAATTTCCTTGCTTATAAACTTGAGTTAGATTGGAATGGTGAAAATTTATGATAAACGGCAGCATTGAGGTTTAGAGCACATGGTCCTGTATAATTCTGGTTTATTCACTGAATCGGTGAATGTGACTTTCTATTTGGTCAATATTAGTTTGATATCATCATTTATGCAATCAGTGCTTCGTGCCATTACACCAGGCTAGCTGCACGTACGCGAAGACAGTTATGAAAATAATCACGCTAATTTACTAGATGAGTGGTTTAACACTTTTCCATTGCGACACAGGCATTTATGTACCTCATCGAGTGTATGGCGTTGGTAGGTACCCTATCTGTACAGGCACTCTCCTGTCCACATCATTAGCTGAACTACAAGTACATACAGGGGAACTCCCACTTCAACTAAGAAGACATGAACTATTGCTAAGGTACGCTGCTAGGATAACAACTCACCTAGAAACACACCCGATTAGGAAAACCATACTTAAATGCGACCAAGCCTTCAGCAGAAAACTAGTTCCTCATACACCAGGAGGAAAACTGATCCATCAACTGACGGGACTACTCCCGATAACAAATTTTCAGGCGGAACCCACTGAGTTCCCTGACCAAGCTCCATGGATATCCTCAAAACCATCGATTAACACAAGCAACAAAATTTGGAAACAAACTTGAAGAAGAGCATATGCTAAAAATAAATATAACAATTGAGATCCTCACATCCTACTCCGGTTTCGTAAAAATCTACACAGATGGCTCCAAAACATCTGAACCACCCAGAACGGCAGCGGCAGTGGTTATCCCAGAACACAATATCCAATTGGGAACCCGATTACCTGACCACTGCTCAATTTTTACGGCAGAATTATGGGCAAGAATGGAAGCATTAATATGGTTTAAAGACAACAAAATTAAAAAGTCAGTAATCATCAGTGACTCTCTCAGCGTAATAACAGCCATACAATCAAATAACTCCAAATCAAGAGATAACTTCCTAAAAAGAACAAACTTATTATAAAAGAGCTAAGCCACAAACAACAACATATGGAAATCATGTGGATCCCATCTCACATAGGAAATATAGGAAATGAAATGGCTGACAAGATAGCAAAACATAAATTAGGTGACCTAAAACCCACAACCATGAGCTATAGTGTCAGTGAAATACAAGGCATTATTAAGACCTATATCAACAACAAATGGCAGGAACAGTGGACTAATAGCACTAACGGACGCAAATTTTATGCCATTCAAAATGTGGTTGGCCGAAATGTACAAACCCCAAAAGTAAACAGCCCTGATCAAACAATTATAAACAGAATAATAACGGGCAAAACGAAATTAGCAAGCAGTTTCGGTCGACACATAGGGCCCCAACCATCCAACATTAGCTGCTACCACTGCCAAGTTCCTGAAAATCTAAACCACGTACAGAACATCAACCACAAACATAAGGGGGAAAGAACAAAATTCATAAACAAACAGAAAAAGATTGGATCCCCGGGGGTGTTCCCTGACTTCCTAAAAAATAACCCAAACATCAACACCACCTATCAAAACATCATTAACTTTATACATGAAGCGGGACTCACTAATAAATTATAAAAATGCAAGTAGTTTTAAAAATAAATGGGAAAAAACTGATAATCAAACCAGAGGGTGCAAGAAGGGGTGGGGGCTTCGGTTTACGGCCCACATAGGGGTATGTACCAGCCTAAGCGCGGGCGGGAGCCCATACCTCATCTCAAATGTCATGAAAAAACCTAAAACCTAAAAACTAGATACACAATAAATCCACATACCCTGCCAGACATAAAAACTAATTAAAAACTATAATCAATAAAAGCCGATACACCATATAACTGAACCAGGGGGTGCAAGATGGCGTGGGGGCTTCGGTTTACGACCCACATAGGGGTATGTACCAGCCTAAGCGCGGGCTGGAGCCCCTACCTCATCTCAAATCTCATGGTACAACAACCTAGAATAATAAATCAATAAATCAAACTTATTATTCAAATGGCATAAAACAATGGATAGGCGTCTTTGGATGTCAAGGACACGATCAATTCGACAAAGGCGCTTGTCCTCTCCAAAATCAATGCCACGCATAAATGAGATAAATTAAAAGCTAAAAGCCGTAGACTTAACTAAACCACCACTAAAATCAAACTCTAAAAAGAAAAATATAAAAATAATTCTTCTGTCTCTATTTCTAATTTTCTAATTCTCTACTTTTTCTCATACTGTACATCCATTCCTGATAACACCATAGAATCCTTAAACACCCTGGAATGCCTAATCTTGCATGTTCTAATCCTACCTTAACACCAATATTCATACCAACTTCACCCTAATATACCACCACCACTCACGATGACAGCTCAAAGAAACCATATAAACAACATCTCAAATAAGCCCCAAATTAGCTAACTATAAGGTGGTCAAAAGCCCAAGACCATCAGGGTGGCACTAACAAAATACGTAGAGGAATCTAGGACCCCAAACTACCTCTTATAAGGTGGACCTAACAACTAGGACCATCAGGGCCAGCCACATAAGCGGCAAATGAACACCTAACACTAGGGAACAATAAGGACCCATAAAATTAACAACGTATAAGATGATCTAACATCCAAGATCATCAGGTCCAGCCACACAAGGTGGCAAATATAGGAAACAGCTGTCATCAAAAGTATACCTCTCTAACCCAACTAATACATAAAAACAGCACAGAGGTTACCATTCAAATTGAGCAAGCATTTAGGCCAAAACGGAGCATCGACCTGTGGACCGGCACCAACTTGACCTCCTTTTCTTCCCGCCACCTCCAAATTAAACAGCGTGCGGTGCGCGCATTAATCCAATTTTCACTGAAAAAGCAGTAATTACCAATAAATGAGTGTGTGCTGGGTCAAATCCCACTCATTTACTCTTACAATATCCATCATATACAGACTAGAAACATGAGTGCGTGAAGGGTCTACTCCCACTCATGAGGGCCACATTGCAGGTTGTTAAGGTATTAATAGTACCACAATCTGCCAGCTATAATTAAACATCACTCTATGAGTGAAGAAATGCGTGGGGGAAGTGGTACTGATTCCTTTCCTCACGAACAATTAAACTGCCTGCTGTGCAGGCATTAAACCGTCGCGCATGCCCGTATGGGCGAAAGCGACGTAAATTAAAAAGTCAAGTCAAGTCACGACCCTACCCATGGTGGCGCATGCCCGCATGGGCGCAAGCCACTTTAATTTAACATCATCATCATCAACGACACCTACCCACCCAACGACACTGAAACATCAACACTGCAAGCGGCTGCAAATTAGTACAGAATAACCTGTACTGAAAAGATTAACATGACTGACCAGGAGTGGCGGCCTTCCTCTGAGGTTTTAGGGTGGCCAAGGAGGGACCCCAGCCGACCTGAGGAGCAGTGTAGTCTTAACCCGAAATGCCTTGACGTCCCCGGACTCGGTTGGAAAGAGCCGAGCAACCAATCAATATTGCCTGGGTAAATGATATAGGTTTTCAATTTGGCTTGAAAACCTTTTTGATAATATCTCTTTGTTGTAGCACAAATTTGATCCTTTTGAATCCACCATCAAAATTTATTCTTGTTTAACATTTGCGTGATACAAAATACATTAGTCACATTGACTTAGCTGATTGGTATAGTTTCAAAATATTTACAAAAAGTACACTCTGTACACTAAATTCTAACTTAATATATTTAATAACGAAATTTTTTGAAACTTATTTTATTTGGTTAATTGTACAGGTGGCATACACATTATTGGTTTAGGAATTGTCCATTAGTATAATTGGACGAAATTTGAAATAAGTACGGACGGGCGTTTTGAGGCCTACACGACATTCATTGCTTCATCGCTCCGACTGCCGAGATCCTCTGCCTCCTTTGCCGTACTCGGCCTTCTGTACACGGACGGACATGTGGAACGATTTCCACCCGTCCATACAGGTGACCCGATGAGACGTCATAGTCGCTAACCAATCGCGACTGATGTCTCATACTGCTTCGGCCGACACCTGGTGTCGCTGTAGACTGGGTTTCCATTCATCCTTGAGTGCGTGTTGGGTCACTTCCCACTCAACTAATAGCCCCTAGCTGGTGCTGTGGCGGAGTGGCATGTGGGTGCATGGTTAAACATGCTGCAAGGGCGGACTGGAGACCCGTAATATGGATGAAGAAAGATAGTCCGGTAATACCTGCATGTCAACGAGTCTCCTCTTAACTGAGGAGTGTGCTGATGAGGTTAGAAGTTTTGCACTTTACCCTTCAGCATTCAAGTCAGTTCACCAGCTAGTGTAGGACGTTTGGGGCTTAATTGCCCCACGTCCAATCGTAACATCTTAGGCTAATTAAGTAGCTCTCCTTGAGGGCATAAAAGCCTGGGGGATGAGGCTCTAATTCCTTCCCCCAGGAATAATTAAACAGTCCGCTGTGCGGACATAAACTAGCGGCGCATGCCCGCATGGGCGCAAGCCACTTTAATTTAATTACTACTACTACTACTACTACTACTACTACTACTACTACTATCTTTGTGAGTGGTACATGTACAACTGTACGAACACCACTATAATTTAACATCATCATCATCAACGACCTTTGTGTGACAGTGGTACATGTACAACTGTACGAACACCGCTATAATTTAACATCATCAACGACCTTTGTGTGACCACTGGCACATGCACATATGTGCGTACGCCAGTATAATTAAATCTCTCTCTCTCTCTCTCTCTCTCTCTCTCTCTCTCTCTCTCTCTCTCTCTCCAGTCTTTGTCGAAGGCGCGAAGTACACAATGGCTCAACCAACCTTAAAATCAGATGTGGCTACGGTAAAAAAAGAAATGTTAAAGTTGTTAAAGTTGTCTAACTAATTCCATTGCATAAAATAGCACTAGCAGAGTGATATTCTGTGACTTTAGTAAAATTACATGCTTTGAACTTTTTTCTTTTGGAATTTGAATAAAAGGTGCATAACTTACATCTGCTTCTAGCAACTCTATTTATGTTCAGCGCACCTATAATTTATTATTCTAAATTCACAAACATTATATTTATACTTTATTCCTTTTATAGAATTTACACTTTCTGTGTGAAATTCATTTAATAGAACTTTGTCTTCTGCTTGTGAGCAAACCATTGCACCAAGATGGGTAATAAATCATACAGGCAGTTAACCAGACATGCTTGGTGCACTCTTGCACCCAAACCTGAAACTGTGAACTTGAAGCATCGGGTTTGGGTGCCTCTGCACCCAAACCATAAGAACACTGTGCACCAAATACTGTGGTGCACCAACAACAGTAAACCTTGAACCCAGATTAGGTTATTTTATTTCTTTAATCGAATCCACCCCCCTTATGAATGAATAAAGAATAAATGAGAATATATTGAACACCAATAGCTTGCATGACTCAATACTAACCGTACTAACACTGCATATCAGAAATAACAAGATACACATGAGTATTCTAGTCTTTATTGCTAGTTAGTTGCTTGACACAATGCATTCTCATGTACTTTCATGCTTCAGCTCTGTACATCCGTATTTAAAAGTACTTTCAGTTAGAAAAGCATATGTAATTCCTTGCTGCTTCCTGTTAGTCATAACTTATGTTAACAAGCTTTATGGACAAATTTGTGTTCTACTAACAGATTCAGCTTACGCTAACACTTTAGATCATAATATATTGCATTTCATAATGTTAGTCACGCTATAATTTCACAAACATTTCATGTAAGTTGCTTGATTTGCTTGGCTCATCTTTTGTTGACATTAAAATAATGTTACCTTCATTTGACGCCTCTGCTCATTAATTGCACACTTGGAATAAGATCGTTCCCTTAGAATACAATAGTATATCCTCAAGTGAACCAAAAGCTGATGACAAGACGGACCCTTTCTGAATCCGTCGCCCGTCCACGAGGAGCGACGTGACACTTAGTATCCTCTGTGGTGCTCTAGCTTTTAGTGTGGCTGGTACTCGGTGTGACAGTGACTTTATGTAAAATTTGTACAATTAAACAATGAAATCTGTATTTAGACAGGAAATCACTGGATAATTCAGTAAAAGATGCCGATTAGAATATAGCCTCATTATATCGGTCATTTTTAATGATATTTTTCTGAATTATACCTTCATACTGCAGTGATGTCTTCTTAGTGAAGACATTTTGAAAATAAAATTAAACAGCTGATCAAGGAATCTGAGGGAAATTTCCAAACGATCAATCTGCATATTGAACGTAAATGTTTGTGGAATTGAACTCAACAATTATTGTTGGTAAAATTTTATCAGAAACTATTGCCTTTAACAAACCAGCCAAGAACTTATCCGTGTGTGTGTGTGTGTGTGTGTGTGTGTGTGTGTGTGTGTGTGTGTGTGTGTGTGTGTGACTTGGATTTTTAACGTAGCTTTAACAATTTTTCAGTCATATCTCTACGATGTCTGCAATGTGGCAGCAAGCACCAAGCAAGACAGCAATTAGCAATTAGCACTGGGGCATGATGCCGCAGACATGAAGCATAATGTCCCACCCAATCACATTATCCTGACACCAGGCTGACCAGTCCTAACACATACCTCTTAATGCTGAGCACAGAACAAGGCAGCAATTAGTACCATTTATACGGTATCACGGTACCAATTGTTTTTACATAGACCTCAATGCTAATGTTTTGCGAAATAAATATACTTTCTATCCTACCTCAGCATGCATGTCACACACTCTCATAGAGAACAATGTTAGATTGTCAATTTGACAAGGACAGAACCAGGTACTCCAATGCGTTTAAGAGAGAAAACTCTGCTGGAACTAGACAGGGGTAAGAGTTATCTAGTCACACCAGACATTTTCAGTCATGTGTACCACATTTTTAAAAAAAATCATAAAAAATACAAAATGTGATCTAGATATGAATTAACATAATCTCACATGTTGCCAAGAGGCTCAACTTTTTTTTAAGCCCAACAGAAAGTACAACTCTTACATAATGCACCAATCACAGCTAGTTTTGTTGTTTATTCCTGAAAACAATGTTCCTTACACCTTAAGCTCCACCCACCAGGAGTTGTACAATTGGCACCGTTATACCATATAAGTCTTTGGCATAACCTGGCCAGGGTTTGAACCCGTGACTGCCGGTATCCGAGACGGACGCTCTGATCACTAGGCCAGTGATGTCTAGCACTGGGGCATCATGCTGCAGACATGTAGCATGATGTTCCCACCCAATCACATTATTCTGACACCAGGCAGACCAGTCCTAATACTAACCTTATAATGCTGAGCGCCAAGCTAGGCAGCTGCTTGAACCATTTTTATAAGTCTTTTGATATGACTCGGCAGGGGTTCAAACCCGCAACCTCCCACGTTCGAGACGAACGTTCTACCACTTAGGTCACCGGAGCGGCAACTGATTACTAATTGGTAATTTCAGTACTTTTAATTATTATAAAGAAAGTGTGTGTGCAATTTGCATTTTTAACGTAGCTTTAACAATTTTTCAGTCATATCGCTACGATGTCTGCAGTGTGGCAGTTTATAATGATGTCTAGCACTGGGGCATCATGCCGCAGTCACGTAGCATAATGTCCCACCCAGTCACATTATCCTGACACCAGGCCGGCTAGTCCAAATACTAACCTCTTAATGCTGAGCGCCAAGCGAGACAGCTGTTAGTACCATTTTTATAAATCTTTGGTATGACTCGGCCGGGGTTCAAACCCGCGACCTCCCGCATCCGGGGCGGACGCTCTAACCACTTAGGCTATATCATGGAAAAGTGTTGCTGACTGCTCTCTCCAGACTTGGTGTTAACGGTTGAATTCCAAATGACAATAAAGAAGAAAAACAACCCCAAAAAACAGATACTGGTTTTTATACTGACTTGCATAGCTATTTCTTTAAAGGAAACATTCTCATTTCGGTGATTGAAACAAGAATCATCAACATGTTGTGAATATTCCATGATAGCTATACTTAAGAATATTTTGGTCATATTATGCATAAAGATTTGCAAAGTGTAAACAAAATTTGATGTTATCTATATTTTAAAAAATAAGAGTTTTTAAATAGAGCGACAACGTCGTAAAAATATAAGATATGAAAAAATACATCAATTGCTGTATTTTAATGCATAAATATTTGCAAAATGTAAATAGAATTTATCTATACCAAAAAATTAAATGGACAAAACATAATTTGGGTGTTTAATGGACTGACAGTATATGTAATGTTAAAGGGAATGAAAAATTACACAAATTACTGTACTTACCATTGCATGCGTGTGCTTGTTCCTATTTAAACAATCCAGCCCTCGCAAGAGAACAGCTATACCAAATAGTGAGAACTGTGAAATCAAGGTTTCAATTCTGTCAATAATAAGTCTAGGAAATGGCTTGTCTTCCGAAAGTGTACACATAATCATCTGTGCTAAATACACAAATCCCTTTTGTTCAAACATCAGTTGCGTTTCATGCAAACGAAATAATACCGTTCTATAAAGAGGCAGTGATGTCGAGAGTGAAGCGTAACAATTGCTGATCCTCCAAAAGACTGAGGGTAAAGCCATAATTCTATCCATGTTCCTATCAATTGCTGCATCGAATGCATTATTATAAGTCTCGTTTATAATTTCACTAAGCTGGGCCATATGAGTAACTCTTATTAGTTCATTTATATTTGCCTCTTCTAAACGTTCAGCCACTAATGCTCCCAATTGTTCCCTTTTTTCCCCATCAAGAATCCCCAATCTGACTCCAGACAAAAGCATTAAAATCTCTGTCAACGATGTTGATGCTGAAACTTTCTGAAGCATATTCAAAGCCGAGAAGTGGATCTTCTCCACGATGTGCAATGCTTGAGTGGTTACACCCAATTGCATTTCAGCACATTGCCGACCAGCAACTCCAATAGCTCCGATGTGATGTGGCTTCAGTTCATGCAATCTTTTCTCGGTTTCTTTAAAACATAAGATAGCCAGTCTCACAACGCAAGATAGTGGCAATGATCTGTAAGTCCTGTCCATAAACATGGTACAAATATTTCTTACACTATCAAGATTCATACAGTTGTCATCTTCAGCCATTGATAGAAGTCTTTCTATGTACCAGTCTCTCATTTTTGAACTCTGAATAAAACTGAATAAAGGTAAAAGTGTGGCCAATCTTGGAAGGGTACAGCTTGTATTTTTTATAAAATTGTTTGTTTCATAACCTTTCTGCAATCTAGGCATGCAAACTCGCAAGAAAAATAAATCCTTTCTCAGATCTGAATCTATTATACCATGAACAATTAAAGCCAAATCATTTAAAGACATTGGATATTTTTCATGGTGGAAGAGGGAAATCAGTTCCTGCATAATCGGATGCTTAAATGAAATCCCAAGAGTAACCAAGCATGCAAACAGTTCTGTATTGTTTGCTGCGGTAAAACGTGAAACATGTCCTTGGACTTGGTTTAACAAGCTCTGGAAATAAGGATTTTGACACACATACATCAAAATTTCCGAACTGTTTCGATAATGAATAACTGTATCAAATGTGATCATAGTAGGTTGATTTTGAAATCCTGTCACCGTACACAACACACATCTTTTTATAAATTTCAAACAGTCAGCAGCTACAATCGGATCCAAATTGTTCACAGGGAATTTCTCAGCAAAAGTTTGAAACATTGCATTGACATCATCCTGCATTTTAAGCCTCTTTTCAAAGCTGAGGGAACTTACTAACTTTCTTGTAGCAGCTCTCCAGAATTCAGAATCGTGTATGCCTTGCAGCACCCGTAAATTCATATTCAACGAAGCAAAACACGATGCACTTTTCTCACTGTACCGACATGGCCAGATATTAATGGAACTGGTCGTGCGCCAATACTGGGTTAACCGATACATATACCGAAGTTCATGTCCGAGATGTAACGCTAAGCTACAGGCAAACATTGTCGTTATAAATGCAACTAAGAATGTATAACCAAATTTAAACAAATGTGTAACCTGCAGCTGATTCTTGTTTCAGCATCCATCTGTGTATTGTTACTGGAGTTCTTGAATGAAATGTAAGCTCAGTATAAAACTTTATCAGTGAAAGTTTTTTTTTCGGCCATTCTGAATATTTAAAAGAATTTAAACGCAGATGAATTCAAAGTAAGAAGTGTTATCATGCTGATCACGATGTTCTGTTATGTCCGTCATGGATTAGAGTGACTTCCCTTTACTGCAGACAGGATAGGGCGTTTGGTACAAAATCTAGTACGTCTAAAGTCTCCTTTCCCAGGAATGTTTTGTCGGTTTAACATTTTCGGTTCTTTCCCCTGAAATTATGTATTTTCTTCATTTTCCAACTTTTAAGTTTTCATTCATTCATCTAATGTATAGTCGGTCGATGTGTTGTTGGCCAAAGGACTTTGCTGAGCAAACAATGCATTGAATCTAGTCTATTTATCCGTTTCGACAGCACAAAATCGCGCACTTGATTTGGAAGGTACATTCAATCACACAGCTTTGTTGGTGGAGAATAAAATGAAGAAAGTAACAACGAATTTTTAACATTTTGCAAAATATTTTGAAAAGCCATTCCTTTAGTTTCAAGCCAAGTATGTTAGGTATGTGCAAATTTTACTGTACATGCAAATGAACCGACATCCTGGGCAATAGATTCGTTAATTATTATTCTTTCCTTTTATTTTCAGGTCATGCGAAAAAAAAAAAAAAAATTCCTAGAAGTAATATGCATAATATTCCAACTTTATTTTGATTAAGATGTGAATATATTAAATTTCTTTATCTTTATGATGTTTAAAAATCCCTTATGTTTTTTATTCATCGTGCACTTTCTCCTTCCATAAGTGAATTAAATATTTTGTACAAACATAGTAAACAGTTTTTTCTTCTCGATCTCTCTCACACTTCTGTCTTAATAAACGTTCTTTCAGTTCCTAACACACCTGCAAAAATTTACTATCTTATGAATCTAAAGCTCTTTATATTTGGATCAAATAATATATGCAGGGCATACTTCACCTGACAAGAATTACACATTTTGAAAATGAAATATATTTCAAGAAACTGACAGTACCCATGGAAGTCTATAATACAGAGAGAAGCATGTATCTGAACGAGGATCGTTCTCACGAAATTGTCAACAAAATCGACATTTTTGCCCCTGTTTGTTTGTTTGTTTTTTTTTTTTTTCTTTAAAAAGTTTCGGAAGGATTGGGTTGGGTTTGTGGGTTATAACGCCCAGACGTTTCCAAGGGTAAGTTTTCTTTAAAATTAGATGGTTTAAAAGTATGCCCAAGAAACGTAAAAAATTTAAGAGCATTCATGGGGGCTCTGACCCATATACCCTTCGCATAATGGTTTACGCACCCCCTCCCTGATATTTCTGGATCTTTTATTCATTGAAAATATTTTATTAAGATGCATCGCGGAATAATCAATAAATCGGGACAACAAAGATTACAGAACTACCTCGGCGAACAGTCCAACTTGTGAATAGCAACCACCCATAAAAAAATTGCCACTGTAACCTTTCTACAACGAGTGTCATCTAAATACGGGTTCGCCTTTGAAACTTGATTCTTCAATAAATACCATGCACTGATGATGATGATGATGATGATGATGACGATGACGACGACAACGATGATGATGATTATTATTATTATTGAAAACATTATAGTATAAATTTATAATTTATGAATTCTGGCGGGAACAACATTCATCCACTCACCCACCCACCCTCTCTCTCATTCGCTTGTACATTGCACACAAACTTCATAAGTTCGGTGGTGGGTGGGGGATATTTGCGTATTGTTTTTAAACCAGTTTAGGTAGCGCTCTACAGATATTACTTTACAAAGAATGACAGGTGTAAGGTGAAGTTGTTTGCATTTGCTACATGCACAGCGGAGAGAATGTCGGCGTGCCTCTATGCTACTTTCATGTAAGGTGGCTGAAATATCTCTGCGCATTGCACTTGTGGAAACTGTACAATGATCAAAGCACACAGCTAACCAAAATGGCTGCTCCCATTTGCCCGAAAATTCATTCTGAACTAGTCCGTTGTACAATAACTTTAGCCGTTATTAATACAGGGAAAATGAATTCTGCCAGAGTAGGCAAAATCAGCTTCTGGGAGTACAACGAATGAATTACAGAATATGTAGCAAGTATAAAGTTATCAGCTCATTTTAGTTTTACAATTTACTTTTGAGCTAGCAGTTTTTTTTATATGTGCGCATCTGAAGAAAGGCCAAACTGTATATTCTATAACTCAGATTACACTCAACAATCATACACCAAAATAAAGGGAATTAAAACCTCTTTTAACAAAACACAATATATGCTAGATTTTTTAAATAGCCAGGATAACCAGTGAAGAAATCCTGGGAAATTCGTTTTCTTTAAAAATTAAACCATTTTCAAATGAAGAAACTTCAGAGTTCCACATTAAATAAAAAAAGAAAAGTTGTGCAAGTGTTTTTTGCCTTTTCAGGTCATTACATATGATGTCCTCAAAAAACGGTACATTAACTTTGATGTTATGCATGTAAATAATCTAATTATGCTTATTTTTCCCCTTGCTTAAACCATATGTATTGTAGCAGTATTGTGTGTGAAAGGACTTTAAATTTAGGCAAATTAAAAGTCTTAGGGGTAAAGTGAAAATAAATTTAAAATTGATGCACTGTGAAAGAAAACTAGTTCTGTTTATTAGTTTGTAATAAAATTAAGGACAAAATGATGCCACAGTAGATGAGCTTTCTATCATATGCTAGTGTTCGAAGAACTATCAGACATTTTACCCTTGACCTCTGCGAATCTAATCTATTACATCCCTGTTAAAACTGTAAAATCTATCAGTGACATCTCAGGAATAATTGTATCAAGTTAAACGCTCCTGTCTTTGCATAACATTGGATGCCATACTGAGAAAATGTAGAGTGCATTTTTTTAAATAGCTTACTTTTCATCGGGGTAGAGGCTTATGTGGGACTTTTTTATTAATGAATTTGTCTTCTGGAAGTAACTCGAGAACTATTCAGAATGACTGTTTACATGCTTGTGACTTAAATACTCCAGCTGACGTGGCGTTTTGTTTCGTATTTTGCATAGGGCTAGATTTTTAAAGAAAAATAATTTCCCAATTTATCCTGGATGTTTATAATGATCTTGTGTCTTATTTCTTTGTTAAACGAACATTTAATCCCTTTATTATGGTGCATGACTGAGGGGTGTAATTTAGGTTATGATATGGGGAATAACAGTCCCTTCAAGTGTACTTGATTTAGCAAGGTATCGCATGTGTCAGGGACTGATTAAGATAAATGCTATAAACTGACAACGAACAGTGCAAAACTAGTTTCTAACTAAAGTAAAATTCATATAGGTCATGTATGCACATTTACTCATCTGAAACTAAACAAAAGTTGTTGTTTTAGGTCACCGGAGCGGTTAGTAGTAAATAAAGATTATTGGGTAGCTAATAAGCAAATCGGAAGAATTACTGAAATGAAAATATGCCGGCAGCAGACAGACAATTTTATTTGTGCGCGGATGTCTTTTTCTAATCTTCTTGGTTTAAACCGCTTGGTTTCAATGTCTTAAGGCGTCGTATCCAGTAATATTCCTATTCTTTCCTGGTTTCGGAATTCAGTGTTTTACGGCGTCGTATCCAGCAAGATTCCTTTTCTTCCCTGGTTACGTAACTCATATTGGGCTTGTGAGCAATCGCAATTAGTGTTACATCACCGAGGAGTGCTCTGCAACTGGACTTCTAAACAACTGCTTTGTCATCCAGTCAGATCTGTGAAGATTGATCCTTTTGTGTAACTTTTCAGTTTCTTCGACATACTGATAATACTAAAGTTTGTAGACCTAATAACAAAAGTAATCGGCGACTAGAAGATGCCCCACCCAGTAAGAGACAGACGGAAGAAAAATACACAACTATGCACATTTTAAGAAAAATATGTTAATGGGTCTTTTTGCCCATTTTGTGGTCAGTTTGTTGAATAGAGTTCTTTCGTCATTCCCAGTTTATTGTCACTATCGGACAGAAAGACAGAGAGAAGAAAAAAAAAAAAAACATCATGCTGGCCTCCTTACAGTGAGTGTCACTTCACTTCTGCGATGCTGGTGTTACATCGCTAATATGTGAAAAGAGGTACTGGGTTCGAACTGGAAAAAGGAAGTCAGAATCTGAAGCATGCAACACATCAATTCTTTATTAAAATTAAACATCACTCGATATAGAAAAATTGCACACAAATCAAATTATACATTTAAGATATATGATAAAAATGTTATATTAAAGCTAACCAACTTCACACATTCTGTAATTTCTATATTTTGGAATTAAATGCCGAATAAATTACCAATAATCCAAAAATGCTTAAGAATAAAATGTTACAAACTATTACCAAAGTTCTTTTATATCAAAGCATTTTATCTAATGTTTATTTTTTGAAGAAAAAAAAAACCTATTACATTATTTTCTGTAATTTAAAAGGACTTTTGTTTCAAATAAACTTTTTTGTAGCATGAAGTTGGCAGCAAACCATTTCTACAAAAACCAATCTTAATGTTACAATTTAACGAAAATTCTAAATGAATCTAAACAATCCAAGACCCACTATATTTAAAAATTAATATTGTCAAATAATAACATATTACCGACTCTTTAAAAGTAATTGATATAATTTCTAAGCATGTTTCTTCTCAATGTATTAATATACACAGGAAGAAATCTCTAAACTAGGACTAATTATATTTTTCTTACCTGGAAAAAGGAAGCCAGAACCTGAAGTCTGCAACACAACAATTCTGATTAGGCTGACGAGAGCGGAGTGTATATATAGTTGTTCCTATTCTGATAGACGTTTGCTTTGTCCTTAATAGATCATGGCTTAAAACACTCAGCTTCAACTTACCTGTTCTTGGAGTGCGGATGGGTGCTCGTGCTTCGGAAAAACCACGAAGATCCCTCTATTTTGCATTCCGTTTCCAAGAACAATTTGTCTAGTCAAAAACGGCTGACAGTACAAAACTCAGATTCTAGCTAAACTAATTTCAGTCATTATACTTTCTTACGTCAGTGGCTGAGAATGTTGGTGTAATTCGTTGCCTCAAGTATGTAGTGTATTTGCTACTCGACTTGCTGTAATACCTAAGAGCTATTTCTGCTGAAGATCTGGTTTACAGTAATACAGCTCTAGCAATGACTTCACTCAAGGCCTACAATCTAGAATCACACAATACAAACAATTCTAACAATCACCATCTTTATTAAAATTATACGAATTTAAATTACAATTCCAAAAATTTCATTTTCTAAAAATTCCTCAAAAAATTACATCGTGACATGGTCTGCCTAAAATTCCGGATAATGTATAAAGAATGAAACTAAAATTTTATACCATGATCTAAGATCCCAACTACGGAGTCCTACAAAGTCTATCCCGATATCATTAATGAGTTACACATATTTAGGGTCCCTAAGAGAGATGAAAAAAGAAATTTCAGCAAGATTTTATTATAATGGGTTTCAAAATGAGAACATCGTATCCAGGGTGTATTTACCACCGCCCTTGTTTAAAATGCGGGAAAACTTGTCACACATGGACTGAGAGTAACTCGTAACGGATTCAACAATCACAGAAACGAAATGGGACATAACTCATAACGGAATCAACAACCACAGAAACGAAAAAGGGACATAGCTACGCGTAAGTAGTTGGAGAGAGCAAACGTACTGCATGCGAGGAAATAGTAGATATGCAAAACTCGACAGAATAGGAAAATGAATTCCTCTTGTAAAGGTAGCCTGATAACTCAAGGCCAATAAAGTGTGGACGTATTCTTCACGCCAACATAAGACATATTTTCACCATTTCGACATTATCACATAATCACATAATTTTGTCACGTTCGACTGGAAACATCCAATTTTGAAACGTCCCCCCCCCCCACGACAACAACAATTTATCGACACATATATTTGAGTTCTTATTAAGTTCCACAGACTTTTCAAATCTCTTATCAAATCCCGACCTAGTTCTTAGTGAACAAGAAGGAAACAATGACGAAAACCAGGAGAGAGAGAGAGAGAGAGAGAGAGAGAGAGAGAATATGCCCCCTCCCCCCCCCCCGCAAAAGGGCTCACGCTGGGAAAGGTGGCAGAAAAAGAAAATAAAAACAAGAACAAAAACGGCACAAAACTGATTAGAAGATGTAAATTCAAATAGAAAGTTACTATAGGATAACTACTATTTAAACTAAGAACTCGAGCAAAGATCAGGAAAGAAAACGAGATGACTGAAAATGATGGAGTGCATACGAAAAGAAAAACGCGCCCATTCCCCGCAAAAAAAATCAGTGTCCAAGTCAGGAAATACGGATTTATTTTAAAATAATTATTCCTATAAAGAAAAGGAAAGGAGAAAGGCAAGAGCCAAACACTGTAAAGAAAACGAACATCCAGGACTTATAATCACGAATAAAACCACAACAAAAGCAAAACCAGATACAAAACACAAAACACAATCAGAAAACAAAACTAAAACGGAGAAAAAGAAAGCAAGAAAACGTTTTATATTCAGAGATTACCGAAACTAAATAAAAAAAAAAGGGCAATACTGAATTTTAAGATGGGAAACCACAAGATTGTATTCTTATAATGTACACAAAATAATTCATAAGATATATCATCTAATAGCAATGCAAAATGATGAATTATATGACAAGATATTTCCAAAAAAACTGGGAAAAAATCAGAAAATGAAATTAATATTTCAGCGTAAGAATTAAATGTGATAGTAATAATTAATTTACGAAATGATTAGAGGGAAGGGGCAATGGCAGCCTTATCTAAAAGATATTTATTTAAAACATCTTGGAAAATATAGAAGTTGATAAAATTTAATGGGAGAAATTACTCATATTAATTTCCATGTATAAATATATATGCATCGGCTGAACATGCCGAAAGAGCAGCATTTTAGACAGATCTCAGGACACATTTACTAACGTTGGAAAAACAACAACAACGATAATAATAATAATAATAATAATAAGGGGGGGGGGGTACTCCATGTCTTAACTGACTACAATAAGGCCAAAGGGCTTCAAGTAAGAGATAAGCGACTCGCTAAATAACTGTACCTGTCATGGAAAATACAATTGAGATCTTTAGAATGTATGATCTTAGCAAAGGAAAATATAGATACAATTATGAAAGAATGAGGTGAAGCACACTTAATAAATTTTATATTAGTAAAACATTCAAAACTAAGTTCAGTGATGTAATATACTGGACTGGACTTTATTAGACTATTTCTTTGAATAATTATATTTATTTATGAAAGAGACCTAAACAAAGATGAGTGAAATTGAACATGAATAACACTATAATATAAAATAATTTATATCAGGTAAAAATTAGGAAGATATTAAATAGCTTGCAAGTTAACACAGACACATGGAAGATTGGACCCCCCCCCCCAATTTTTTTTTTTTTTTAAAAAAATTGGAAAATTAAGTAAGCAAATTTCAGTTGTTCCACTAAAGTATACTTTGGACCCTGGAAAGGCACTTTTAATGTGGAGTATAATTTTGAATCGTTTTCACATGAACTCTTTAAGTAATCAGAGTACTCTGGCATATGTTGTTTAAAAAAATGACTTCCCTTGGTACCATATGTTTAAATGGGACAACTATTGGTAAAAGTGAAAATTATAAAGGAAAATTGTTGAAAAAGAATGCAAATGATTGGCAAAAAATAATGAATATGAAAAAATAAAAACAGAGGTAACCATGAAAAAAATAAGTTTTTGTATGACATGGGGGAACAAATAAGACTGGTGATTTTATTGGCTGCACAAAAGAGGACATCGAATTTGAGAGAGAAGACACAAGAAAAGAAGAAAGGAAATTAGCAGAACTTAATATCAAAGGAGAAAAGTATGCAGTGATAATAAAATTATTGAAGGAATTTATCAATATTATTGAACCTTATATGCAGAACATAACATAGTCCCAGAATAAACAGAGGAATACTGTGAGTGTAAACGTCCCAAAAACTGATGAGAGTAAAAATATTGTGGAACTTTCATTACACAGAAATAAAACAGCAGTTTTGTACAGATAATGTGGACAAATTGCCAAGAAGTGATGCTTTATCAACAATTTGCTTTATTAAAAAGAGACCACAAAGACATTCCAATCAGAACTTGTTCCTTCATTAGAAATGGCTTATACTAATGTCTTCCCTTAACACTTTCCTTCTCAGTCATCCAGTTATTTTATGCCTGATTTCCTCAGGATTTTTGGCAGGGGCACTAAAATGGAAATATTCAGGAAGGGATATTTAATATATTTTGAACATTAATGTTATGAGTACTATACGTGATTCAAAGAATATATTGTAGTACCAATTAAATATGTTGTAGTACCAATTAAATGTTGTAGTACCAATTAAATATGTTGTAGTACCAACTAAATATGTTGTAGTACCAATTAAATATGTTGTAGTACCAACTAAATATGTTGTAGTACCAATTAAATATGTTGTTTGGTGGTTTAAGATCATTTTCAGCACATGATATTCTATATATGGCTGCAAGTGAAAGTGGTGGCCGAAAAACCTAGTAAAACCCTGGTAAGAGCCCCCAACCCACAGGAAGCTACTGGCAAACTTTCTAATATACCCACAATGGCCAAGTACGAGACCTGAACCCATGCAGGCAGAGGTGAGATGGTAGTGATCTGTAAAAGCGAACGATTTAGACCACTCGGACACCTGGAGCCCTGTATTATTTAAATATACAAAACCTTTGAAAAAAAACATCTTCAAGAGTAAGTGTTAAGAACAGTGTTTGATATGGTAATGTCCAATAATTCTAAAATACTTGTAATGATAAAAAAAACCATTTCTTTTCCTTTTTAACATTAAAATGATCCATTTCTTCCATTGACACTCAACATTAAGATTTTAGTGTTAGGACTGGCCAGCCTGCTGTCAGGATAATGAGACTGGGTGGGACATGATGTTACATCTCTGTGACATGATGCACAAGTGCTAGACATCATTATATACTGTCACAATGCAGACATTGTTGCAAGCGTCCGCCTCGAATGCGGGAGGCCATGGGTTTAACCCTAACCAAATCATGCCAAAGACTTATAAAAATGGTACTAACAGCTGCCTCGCTAGGCGCTCAGCATTAAGATGTTAGTGTTAGGACTGGTCAGCCTGGTGTCAGGATAATGTGACTGGGTGGATCATCATGTAACATATCTGTGGCATGATGCCCCAGTGCTAGACATCACTATAAAGTGGCACAATGCAGACAGCGTAGCAATATGACTGAAAAATTGTTATAGCTACGTTAAAAATCCAAAACACACACACAGTCAGTCAAATTTCCCAAACATATAATAAGAGTATAAACTCTATAACTGCATATATATGTATATACACAATATATATATATATATATATATATATATATATATATATATATATATATATATTTATTGTGTGTGTGTGTAACGTCCCTACAAATTTACAAGTAGTAAAGGAAAATAATAAGAAGGTAAATCTTAAGCATTGTGGCAAATGTTGCAAACTAGTCATGATAATATAAACATTAACTTTCACCGATAATTATTACTCTCTAACAGTCTGAATAAATCAATATGTAAAACTGTTGTCATAAAAGATCATCTTAATAGCTGCTTGTGTATGAACGAAAACCTGAACTGGGACATGTGTGCACATCATATTTGCTACACCCATACAAGGTAAATTTTTATGTGATTTTTACAGCACTGTTTGCATGTATGCTACTTCTTGCCCAATCATTGGCACAGAATGTTGAAGACATGCAGGAGGAACATCTGGAATAACTTCTCATTGTCTGCAACTCCAAAAGTCCCCAATCAATATTCTGGCAAAATCCATGTGGAGGTTCAGAAGGGTTAAACTCTTCTTCTTTGTCTTGTAGATGTCCATCTCTGAAAATATAATGCTGGCAAAGATCAATGAGGAATTGGAAAAATATTTCCACCATTTTTGTGGGGTCTTCTAAAGGGATATTCTGACCTAAGGTGATTGCTGGTGGTTTTGGACGATTGGTCACTGTAAAATCTCAAGCCTTGTCCAGTCTGTATAAGAGTGTCACCCCTTATATTGTTGCTGAGTTGGTGGACAGAGAGTACACCTGTGAATATAAATGCAGACTTCAGAAAAAAGAAATCACATATATTTAAACCTGGTGTCATTCCATGGATGAAATGTTGTCAGCAGTATTTCCTGACAAGGCGATAAACATTTTCTTTGCACCCAAAATCTAATTACTTAACTGCTAACCATGGTTACAAATTTATACATATTGCTGAATGTATGGTCCTAAAATGACACTGTGTTTGTGTCCTTATGTTTATTATCCATTCAGTTATATAACATAAAATGCATGAAGCATGTCTAATTTTTGTTCATTGAAATAATTTATATGATTATGTTTGTATTATGAATTAGCATGGATTATTTTCTTTTTATTCTTTTTTTGGTTGCACATGGCTCAGTGTGATTGTATGCATTTATATAAGTCCTAAAAATCTGAAACCAAGCCTAACTAAAAAAATAAGCCTACCTTGAAGAAAAGCTACAATACTACTGGTACTATAAGATTTTGCTCTGAACGTAAGCAGACTACAAAATGCAATGTCTGATATATTTCAGATTTAAATTTATTGTGCTAACATGTAGAAAATCTTGTGTCTTCAGAAAAGGGGAAGAAATATTATGCTGAATCAGATACAAAAATATGAGACATAGATAGAAGATACATGAACTTGCTGGCAAAATGAATGACTTGTATGCAGCCTGCCGGGACTTTTCATCTTCTGAGAGAAACCTGACAAAATTAATTAAAGTAACAGTTGCATATACTCCACTGGCCTCCAAGGTCCTGGACAGCTCCATGCTGGTGAAAAATCTGTCCATTTAAATGTGGCGATATTTCCATTTGAATCCATTACTGAATCGTTCGACTGCTCCGGATGCCAGAGCTTGCCCTCTCTGTCTTCATCACACCATCCCAGGTAGATCTATACTGATGAAGAATCCTCTTTCAGAGTCACAACATATCCACACCTTCATTCCTCTTTTGGTTGACTTTGCTGGCATATACTGCTTCAATGTTTGCTTTTGTACTTGATCATTGCCTCATCAATGCTCTAGTTCTGTTGTGATCTGTACATGGACCTGAATGTTCTAGCAGAATCGGCAGATATTTTTACGGCGATCATTAGGTTCTGGATTTCCTGCAGCATCTATATGGATATACTGGAAAAGTTTTTCAAATATTCTCACTGGCACTGTCTGCTTGAACCCAAGGTTTCCAATGAGATGACTTCCATTCCAATACATAATATTGTACACCATTTTGAAAGATTCCCATGAGGATGAGGAGTCCAGAAAAAGCTTTTATCTCTTCAGTGTTGGTGTCCATCCACTGCTGCTCACCCCCATGCTGTTGGGATGCATAGATGTTGGTCTTGCCTGCTATTAACTGGATGACGTCCTCTTCAGATAGTAAATAAAACTAATCTAGTGGCGTGGCATCTCCTCCTATCATTGGTCCAGTGGGCTCACTAATCTCCTCAATGTCTAGGTGATGACCACAAGTCATTACCAGTGGCAGAGCTTGCCTGACTATGTTGCCCATATCTGGGTCTGTTTCCCAGTTGTCTTCTTCTCCATCTGATGACAGCTCTACAACAAGAAGATCATTCGACTCAACATCACTCCCATCATTCAGCCTCTTCTAAATCTGAATCTGGTACCCAATGCAGCAAATCTTGCAGTGGGGGAAGGTGGCTGGCCTCTTCACTATTAAGACCCCCAAAAACTCGACTCACTGCCTGATGAAAACCTCAGCAAAATAGATAACTACCAGTACAAATAATATACATATACATCCTTAGTCAACTGTGGTGTTTGTGAAATGCTACAAATATAAGACTATGTCAAATGAAATAAAAACAGATAGAGGAAAATATTAAATTAATGTGGGTTATATTCACACACACACACACAAATATATATATAGAGAGATTGTGTGTGTGTGCTTAACTTTGGTCAGTGAATATAGATTGTACCTCAAGACAATGGTCATTTGTAAACAGAATGTTTAAATACCTAACTTTTGTCCATGACTGTAAGTTGTACATAAGATGTTGACATTTTGACTTCAGAATAATCTGGAAACAGACTTGTTTACATGGCAAGAGTTCTTCTTTACATTTAGACTAGGTTTATCCATTGGAAGTTGTCACATTATATTACATTATTGGTCATCTGAAATTGTGTACTCTGTTTCTTAAATTTTCCCTTTCTAACTTAGAGGAATACATTTTTTTGTTGATTTTACCTAAATTGTTGGTTTCATTTCCTGTTACATAAGTTAAGAGCTAGAGTCATAATATATATATATATATATATATATATATATATATACACAGACTCACACACACACACACACACACACACACACACACACACACACATTGCTTAAGGTACTGTTTAAAAATGAAACTAGAAATATATGGCAATAAACTGAAATAACAAATTATTTAAGACTATAGAAATACCCAAAAGATATATGGAATATCAATAGCTTATATTAAAATTCTGGGACAATTGGGATATGTGGGTTTAAAAAAAATATACTAAGCATATATAAAATACAACACACAAAAGAACAAAATAGAAAGAAAAATTGCCACGCCTAAAATGGTCAGAAATAGTGCAAAATTGGCAACAATCAAAATTCAAAGAAAAATGTTACATAAACTATATCTACATGATCCATGGTTAGCAGGGGAAGCATTAAAGATGAAAAATATGATTTCCTTCACAACAATATGTATTAACTGTAACAATGGCACATTTAAAAAGGAACATTTAACTTTAGAATGTAAATTTTATGAAAACCAAAGAAAAGTAAAGTTAGATATAATGAAAGGGTAGGGAGCAGTACAAAACAATAATTTCTTCCATCATAAATGGAACAATATGTAGGAATTCAATGAAGCTAAGTGGTAAGAATCATATATGCAAATTGGAAGAAATTCAAATGACTGGAGAAATGATAAAACATGCAGATACATGCCATGGGGGCTGGGACAACCCATACTGACATATGCTAGAAAAAATTCCATCCCCAAAAAGAGAGACAACCAAGTCCACTCACATGGTAGCCTTATAAATATAAAAGATGAAAACTGTTGGCATAATATTCATGGTAATATCTCATAAAGGGAGAAAAGGAGAGAAGGCATATGAAATAGCATTCATGGAAAATAGGGATATAAAAAAACCTCTAAAAAATTGCCTTCAAGGAAAACAGGGCTACAAGAAACCTAACTATATTAACACAAAACATATTTGTCTCAGAAATCCTAACATAAGACTAGTACAAAAGATAAGTAACAGGACTTGGTTGAAAACACGAAGAAAAGAAAACAAAATGTGGTTACATCCCTTAAGAAAGGGATGATGAAGATGAGAGGATATGACATCAAGGACCCTAACGAGACAGACGTGTTTCAGAAAACAATGGCATAACAAATAATACACGCAATAATAAAACAGAGAAATAAAAACATACACTATAAATTGTGAGTGAAAATATGTCATATAGACACTAGAATAAGAAACAAAAGTTTTCATTTTTCTTGAATAACTCTTTTTCATTTTGCTCTCACATATAAGTTTGATAAATAAACAACTAAACTTTTTGACCCACTGAAAGGCCAGTTTTGTCAAGTTCACATATTAAAGGATAAAAATGCAACATAAACATGTGAATACATGAAATGGACAAAAAAAGATTGATCCCTGGCAGGGATCACTTAAAACATTTAAATAGGAGTGGAAACTAGCTATTAGGTACAATGCCTGAGATGGGGAGAACTAAACTCTTTTGAAACATAATTTCAGCCTGTTGACAGAAGAATGGAAACATGGTAACAGGAATCTATTTAACCATGTCCATGTCCAAAATCAACGTGAACCCCATCCCAAATTATAATTTATTTTCCTCAAAATCCTTTCACATTTTCTTTTAAAGAAGACACAAAATGCAGATCCAGGGGAAACATAGAGATAAAGAAGCCTTTTTAAGCTTGGATATGGGGTGGGGGACACCTAATAAGCCTGTCAGTTTTCACTAGCTGGAAGTCTGGAGGTGGCCACAAAACTAAACGAAGTACACATGGCTTAAATTGAAGATAACAGTTCTGTGTTGAGGTGCACCCACAGTGGATTCATATACCATGAGTGCCAGTACTACCACTGCTGCTGTTTCCACTATCACCCCACAGAACGTACCGTCTGTGAAACTGTGAATGTACCGCAATAGATACAAGGTTTCGCCATTTCATAGGGTCCATGAATGCTGAGTCTATGTCATCAACAAAAGTAGTCTAGTGTCTGCATCTATGAATAGATCTAGTTAGCCCATTATCTGAATTTTTAAAAATCAGATTTGTTTTTCTTGTACAAATATAATCAGCCTTTTTTAAGTGTAGATAGGTCTTTTATACAGTCACATGTGATTGTTTGCTGATTTCTCTAACTTTTTCATTTCCTCCACTGAAACATCAATTTAATCTTGTTTCTTTTAAACAATATTTGCATCTCTATTTTTTCTATTTTATTATTCCATTTTCTACATCAGTTTTCTCTGCTTCTTTTGGAACTTTTTGGAATTGAATAAGACTCAAATGAAATGACTTGTACCTTTGATTTCCTCAGTTTAAGCCAAATTAAAATTCTAAATAAATGGCATCTTCAAAACTTATAGGTCTTCAGATGGTCATACTGAATTGTACTTGATTCATGAGGATTAGAAAATACCTTTGTGCCCTTGTCCATTGTGACTTATCAGTAGGTACACGTCTGGTCGCAGTACATGTATTCGACTACACACCAGACATTATAGCTCATGGTCAATGCTAAATCAAGCTTCCTTAAGATTTACATTTCAGTATTATGTATGGGATTTTGCTGAATTTAAATACTTGAAGGAGTTTTATGAAAAGATTTACTACCGGTATGTATAATTGCAAACTTTAGCACTCGCAAACTGATTCAAGAAATTGAAATCTCGACTTGCATTTTCAACAGTTACCTCAACAATTTGCAAGTATACAGTGTTTAGTTCGAGCCCTGGACTAGCCTGAAGTCTTTAACAATGCCTTTTCAGCTTGTTTTTGATTTTGTTGCAATCAACTTCAAATCTGGGAATGTTATCTTTTTAATTTTTTTCTTTGGTGGTATTTATTACCCTCCAAGATCATTTTCTACAATGCAGACTCCTTATCACACCCTTCATGTGTAACAGTTTGTTATTTACCTGTAAAGTTTGGTTGTACCTTGTACTTTCCTTTCTCCCCTTTATATTTCATGTATCAGACATGTTTTAAGGCCTTATTTTTTATTACACCATGATTTTGGGGACGGTTTCCCCCTTCAAAATGTCCCAGTCTAGAAACTTGTCATCTTTTAAATATTCAATTTGGTCCAGCTCCACTGATACTGAAGTACTGTACTTCCCTATCCAACAGTGGCATTGTCTCAAGATGAGAGATGTCTTTCAGAGATCATTTATTTAATAGCATGATATTTTTAGCAGGTTTCTATTTGTTAAATTATTTAATCATTATTATAATGAGGGTATCATGATTAAACCCCATCGTAATTCCAAGGTAGTCATTGGCAATTCAATTTATTGAGAAACTGTAAATTTTGAAATCATGTCAGGATCCTCAGAACAAAATAAAATAATAAATGACCAAATTATTCTTCACAGTGTTTGGACATAACATTCCTGTCATAAGTGTTACATTCCAAAATCAGACAAATTTTATGCCAATAATATTAGATAACATTAGTTTCTGACCATGTTTGACAATTCAAGGGAAGTACATGTGTTGACCTAATTCATGATTCAAGTTGTAAATAGATAGCATCAACAAGATTTCTGACAAGGTTTTCTGAATCTTTTTAATCAGTTTGGTTCCAGAATGCTATGTTTCAGATTCTTATGAAATAATGGCAGTAACTTGTACTGTCTACAACAAGCAGTATTTAGTTTACAACGTCTATATCAGGGGTCTCAAACTGAAACCACCCTGAGGGCTGCAATAGGGCATTTTCAATGCCCCAAGGGCTGCACCACCTTTATTATCTCTCATGACACCTTGTGACGTCAATCATTTTGTGGGAAACAGAATATGGCTTGGCGGGCTGCTTGTTTGAGACCCCTTGTCTATATGCTGCCCATTTAGGACAACCTGATGTTATACCCATTTAGGAAAGCCCGATGTTATACATATTTAGGATAGCTTGATGTTATACCCATTTAGGAGAGCTTGATGTTATACCCATTTTGGACAGCCTGATGTTAAACCTATTTAGGATAGCCTGATATTATACCCATTTAATATCACCAGATGTTATACAATGCACATGCTTGTTTGCCAGACAAATGAAAGTATACCTACATTCTCACTACAGTTGTGCATATGCAAACTACCATTTGTGTTTGTTCCAGTCCAGAGTAAACAATAACCACAAATCAGAACTGAATGTAGCTTATCCTCTGTGTGACACACTGGGAGTATAGGCAAATCAACCTGATCCTAGTAGACACAAATCAAAAGATAAACTTTCTTGTAAAAGCGGATATTAAATTACAAGTACTTAAATTTGGACAATAAATGAGTACAAGATGGATGTCTGACAGATTAAATATTTAATACTGCACATATATACAGTAGTAATCAAGTGCTGTGAGGACACTCATACATAGGTTTACCTGAATGGTCATACACAGGTTTGCCTGAATAGAAAATTCTTTAACCTAATCTTTCTTTTTGCATAATATTACAGATGTCCATTTCAGGCATGACATAATTGTGCATTCAACTGACACAACACTCCTGTCATGATACTGTAGCTTTTTAGTATTCCTTACTACTGTTGTAGTTGTTTCATGCAACAAAATATTTATGCCTCAGTCCACACAATAAAAATTGTCACGCATTACAAGGTAGATAGTAGTACTGTGTTGTCCGTATGACATCACTGTGAGCCTCAAGTTTCTGCAGAACAAAGAGAACTGCACTCTTCTTCACTTTGGGATATTGCAATGTCTTCTGTAGTTCATCCACAATGTGCATATAATGGCATCCTTTCTCTTCATCTGCCAAAAGAGATATTAGATATATATTTATCTGCCATAAATTTATTTATTTATTTATTTATTTATTTATTTATGTTAAATCTATTTGCCACAAGAATTTTTTTTTATATTGTTCTTACACATAAAAGATAGAGTTCCACATTATTTCATGCCACAAATGGCATACTTTAGAATGACAGTAGTTTGTCTCAACAATGAAAATGCCATGATAATCAGTGTGGGTACAAAGAACTTATACTTGAAAAAGTCAGTCTCATTATTTTGCAAAGGAAATCAGTACTTTTAGAAGTGATTCAAATAAACTGCTGATTTAGCCTTACAACACCTTATCATTCCGAGATGTGGCAAACATTATCAAATCTAATTAAATCTGCATCAAAGCTGAGAATTTTGTTTTCATTTCTTTTCTGCCCTCAACCACTCCTGTGGTCTAGGTGGTTAGAGCATCTGCCTCAGATGCGAGAAGTCATAGGTTTGAACCCCGGCTGAGTCATACCGAAGACTTATAAAAATGGTACGAGCAGCCACCTCATTTGGCTCTCAGCATTAAGAAGTTGGTGTTAGGACTGGTTAGAACGGTGTCAGGATAATGTGACTGGGTGGGACATGATGCTACATGTATGCTGCATGATGCCCCGGTGCTAGACATTACTATAAACTGCCACACTGCAGACATCATAGCAATATGACTGAAAAATTGTTAAAGCTATGTTAAAAATCTAAATCACACACACACACACACTCACACACACCCACTTTCTGCCCTTTTCCAGGAATTATCCAAGTCTGGAAAGATACTGAACTTTGTTTTTAATAGAGTTTCAAAATCTTTAGAACCTTTAAAGATGACATTTAATTTTCTTCTTATTTATGGAAAATACAATTTTATAACGGCTATTCTGATTTTTGGTTTCAATATATTCCCTTTAAACATGACTAAAAGAAACTCCTCCCCATCTAACCTGGTTTCTTTAATTAATCAATCTCACTTATAATGAAGCAGCAAAAATGAAGGCAAGAAGAAAATGATAATACTAAAGAAGAAAATAGAAGGAAGAAGAAGGAAAATATGGGAAAGTACAAGTTGTATCTATAGTAGCAGTTGTCATGACATAGTCGTGGTAGTGACAGTAGTCGAGTTGTATCTATAATAGCAGTTGTCATGACATAGTCGTGGTAGCGACAGTAGTCGAGTTGTATCTATAATAGCAGTTGTCATGACACATAGTCATGGTAGTGATAGTAGTCGAGTTGTATCTATAATAGCAGTTGTCATGAGATAGTCATGGTAGTGATAGTAGTTGAGTTGTATCTATAATAGCAGTTTGTCATAACATAGTCATGGTAGTGACAGTAGTCAAGTTGTATCTATAATAGCAGTTGTCATGACATAGTCATGGTAGTGACAGTAGTCGAGCTGTATCTATAATAGCAGTTTGTCATAACATAGTCATGGTAGTGACAGTAGTTGAGTTGTATCTATAATAGCAGTTGTCATGACATAGTTGTGGTAGTGACAGTAGTCGAGTTGTATCTATAATAGCAGTTGTCAAGACATAGTCATGTTAGTAACAGTAGTCAAAGTATAAGTCTGTTGATGACAATATTCTGCGTGCTACTATACTTGATGCGATGATAGCTGTAAAAGGTCAAAGGTCAGAGGGACCTAATGAGTGCAATCATTGATAATGAGGCTCTGCTGGTGATTCAGTTGTTAGTAATGTATAATTATGTCTTCATTATAAGGTTGTTGTAACTAATGTTGTGCCAGCTAATTTTTTCAGCATATAATATGAGTGAAAAGGTGTCTTTTGATGTTACTGAAACCTAAAAAGGGGACAGCTTGAAAGTAATCCAAAATTATTGTTAATGAGCCTCTGCTGTCAGGCAGAGCAATTATTGGATTGATCCGTATTTTATTTAAATTTATTTACTATAGATGAAGTTAAAGATACATGTTTCAAGGTCAATAACGGTGAAAATTTGCAAAAGCTATCTTTACATGTGAATCTTAATGAATTACAGCTGGTTATTTTCATACATAAAAACCACGATATGGACTTATATGCAAACAGATTTTTAAAAAAATATTTTGTCAAGCACTCTGAATTTTTTAAAAGTCCCTCCTTTAGAATTTGAGGAAACTTTAAAATTTTATAAGCATGAAATATTTAAACAATTAGTGATTTATAATTATGAACACAGTACAAAATCTAATCAGTCTTCCTTACCAAAAATGATTCTGTAAGGGAGAGCGGTGCATTGATTTATCATATATTTAAATAAGTATTAGTTACAAAGGTCTTTTTTAATATAATTGAAACTCTTGAAAAATGTTAATGAATTAAAATTTCATGGGAGAATTTTAGTTTTTAACATGTTGTCTCAAGCTGCTTTTGAAATTATCACACATATTGTGATCAAACATTTATTTTCCTTTCAAATTCCTATGCATTATTTATTAAATGGCAATAGCAGATCAATGTTTCCAGCAAACATTTCAATAGGGTGAACATTTTTATTACTGGTTTTATGTAGTCTCATCATATATGTGTATGGGGATGGGGGGGCATTGGTGTGTGTGTGTGTGTGTGTGTGTGTGTGTGTGTGTGTTCATGGGTCTACTTCTGAAACTAGCTTTGTAACAACCAAACAAAACAAGACTGAAAAAAACATGATGGTCAAAAGATTAAGTTACATGAAGCACCCAAATCCACCCGAATATACCCCAAATCCACCCAAATATACCTTTGATACACATAGTAAACAAAGAATATGTTCCTTAGGTATCATATATCACACAAAAATCTATAAAAATTAACAAGTTGAAGTAGATGGTAAGAGAATGCAAAAGTCTGATTTTCATTTCATTTAATATATCTTACTATTTGTAAATTTCTAGCTGAAATCAGGGAAAATGAGCTATTATCTTAGAATATAAAACAAAATCATTTTCGATGTTCTCAATAAAGAAAGCTGAATTAATATATCTTGAAAAACATTCTGAAACTTTTCATCAATCAGGTCATTACTATCAAACAGTAACCTACATAAATTGACCCATGACTTGTATTGGATTTTCATGCAAATCTTGGTTTTTATTCTTATTATATTAGTAAATATAATAAAAAATATTATGTACAGAAGTATTGATGAGCAACATAATGTTAAAACATACTTTACTGTTATCATTGAATTTTCATCTTATGAGTAAAATCTCTAACCAGTACCCCAATTTATTTTATTTTCATTCTAACCTACAAAAATGTAGCAAATATTGATGAACATAACAACTCATTTAAAACACATATTAAATCCATTGAATTTGTATTTATTAATAGATATTTTCTTATTAACAAATATAATAATACTTCCACATAATGAAAGATTACAAAGTTATTTAAAGTCAGGATAATACTTTGTGTTCTATAACAGCCACAAGAGTGCTTTGATTAATTACTTAATTTTACTATTAGTATGTGTTAATTGACACTAAAAGTACAGAGTACAATACACAGGATTATGATATATTCTACATAGATCTAAGAGGACCACTCCAGTGGCCTAGTGGTTAGACAGTTTGCCTCAGATGCAGAAGGTCACAGGTTTGAACCCCCGCAGAGTCATACCAAAGACCTATAAAAGTGGTATTAACAGCTGCATTGTTCAGCGCTCAGCATGAAGAGGTTAGTGTTAGGAATGGTTGGCCTGGTGTCAGGATAATACTGAATGGGTGGGACATCAAGCTAGATGTCTGTGGCATGATGCCCCAGTGCTAGACATCACTATAAACTGTCATACTGCTGACCTTGTAGTGACATGACTAAAATATTTTTAAAGCTACAATAATAATCCAAATCACACACACACACACACACACACACACACACACACACACACACACACACACACACATGCACACACACACAAATCTAAGACAAATATTAAAGATATTCAGACTAATACATATAGATGAAAATAATTTTACTGCATGGGCCCTGTTATGGCTACTTTTTTCTATATTAGTAACAGTGTTATGTCTCAATAAAATTAAGTAAACTATTTCAATTTTGCACCAAGGTGAATGAGCTGCTTTTAAAATATTTTGTTATTAAATTAGCAATGCAAAATAAACTGTCTTAATTTATTTCCTTTGATTTGGTATATAACACACGTTATCTTACATAAAATCAGGGGTTAGTGTCAAAATCAGTCTTGAACAGCCCAACGTGCCTGGGAATAGTGAGAAATATCATATTTAAAACAACTGCAAATGTCAAATTTAAGTTCAAGATGAAGATTTTAATATTTCACATGATAATAGGGTTAATTTTGGTTAAACAAATTGGAAATACATTTTTTTTTTAAAAAAGAAATCACTTTTCTGATAGTTTTGGCAAAATACACTTTATTTGGATTATATTTGTGCACACCTAAGTACATACAAATATACCTTAAATACCTATGATATGCATTATAAACAAGGTACTTCATATTTGGGTATAATAAAACACTAAAATAAATTCTACATACTGAAAACTACTGTGGTAATATTAACAATTTTAAGAAAAAAGAAAATATGAACATGAGATTTTATATGTACAAACAGAACACATGAGTGCATTAAAAACTCACATGCACACCAAAGTGCACATTTTGCTATGCGAAAAAAAAAATCTGAACCATCTACTGCAACTTATATATTCTTCTGATATATTTATGTGATATATAAAACCTAAAGAACATACAGCATTACAACTCTAGGTCCTGAACTATGTAACACAGAAAAGCAACACCAACAAGTTTAGTAAAACTAACTTATCTAAGTTACAAAGTAAACGTTGAGGAGTCACTTGAACTAAATCCCAAATAATCCTAAACATCCTATCACATGTCAAAAAGTACTGAATGTTCCCAATGAATTCCAATAATCTGAATGTTCTGATGGAACACAATAGTACAATCCAGAATGTATTTGAATGAGTTTTCCATAATCCCAAAATATCCTTGTAGTACAAAAAGTAAATGAGCACTTTGCAATTCCAGTGATTAATTTAAATTAATAATTCCTCTCAAACTAAATCTGAGCCCAACTGTAACTGCTTCCACAGATCGATCATAAAACTGGAATGAAGAATTGTTTACCAAACCTTTACTTATACATATTTCACATGACCTATATCAAAATAGAACGTTCTAGAAAACTAATCATTTCAATGGAAATTTCCACTAACCCTTGAGCTCAAATTCTAGTAAGCATCTTTACTACTTAAAATCATGACAAAAGTCAGGTAGGCAAAAACTCCAACTACAACCCTCAATCAAAATCATGACAAACCCTCAAGAACAGAATTAAATTTACATAACAATACTTTATTTTATTAGGCATATCAATGGTATATTTGGGGGTGTATGTGGATGTACTTGGGTGGATGTGGTAGTTCCATGTAACCCAAAAGTTCAGGTACTGATTACTATTCTTGATTAATAGGTTGCCAAGTTAGATACTTTTCCAGTTGCAGCCACAAGAGCTAGTTCATTAAGTAGTTGCTTCTCCTCCATCCTGTCAACAATTTCCATTACCACTTGATGAGAGAGAGAGAGAAAGAGCCAAACAAATTTAAAGCACAAGAAGTTACAGTTCCTCTCTCTCTCTCTCTGTTTCTTACTGCTGAGCTTCAAACTGTGTGATATGGGTCTTTTTGACCTATGATCCTAAGACAGCTGTGAAATTCCTGTGCATATGGAGCACACTTCTACGAAATCACTTACTGGCAAATGTAGTACTCATAGTGGTGGAAGAAGCAGGAGGAGAATGAATAAGGAGACGGTAATTGTGCTGGTGGTAGAGAAGAAAGAGTTCTCAAAAGTCTTTTATAAGGCCAGTAAATACTTTTCACTATAAATAATTCTTGTCGCTACACAAGGAAACAAGCCATGTATGCAAAGGTCTGCGACAGGTTCAGATAATCGTGGTGCTATTTGAACACCATTTCTTTGCCCTCATTCAGATATCTTTTCACGTAAACACTGAAAATGTCTACTGTATAATGCATGTACACAAAAATAATTAACAGTGTGGTTTCAATAAAGTTTTAAGATATACAGAAACACAATATTACTCACATTTAGATTTTTGAACTTCCGTGTTCAACAGCTTTAAAATCTCTATCTCCAATCTCGACTTGTGTAGCAATACCTGGAAAAAAATGAAATTGAAGAAAGAAATGTAGTTTGAGAAATCAGCTGACAATTTATATTTGTACTGATACTTCAAATAATGGCTTGTGTTTCATGTGAACATAATTAATTCAAATATACATTTGTTCTTTAACAAGGAATACTGTATACCATGTATTAAAAAAGTGTAACTTAAAGTTCTGATAAGGAATTGATACTCAAGATATGAATGCGACAATGGCCAGTCTGAATTTTATTTTCGTTTAATTATTTTCAATATATATATATATATATATATATATATATATATATATATATATATATATATATATATATATATATATATATATATATGGAAAGCAGGTCACTAAAAACTATCACAGTTTTTCCTTCATAAAAGAAGTTTTCACGATAATCTTTGGAGGGCATACTTTATCATATTAATGTAAAACTAAATTACAAACTAGCCTTGCGTACGTGATAAGAACCCACTGAGGCAACTCTGCGAAAAGAATATCTTGATATCTATGACAGCCGGTGGATATAATCTATGACAGCCGGTGCATTTAATCTACATTTCATCAACTGAAATCAAAGATGGTCATTTTTAATATACTCACTTTTCGACAATTCTCCCCCCCCCCCATACTACATTCACTGGGTTGAACGAGGTTCAGCCCTATGACGATTTTCACCCACTTATTTTGTCATTTTGATGCCCTCTACAAATGTGGACGGTGCATATACTGATATCCTTTAACGTATTTTTAAGTATATGTGTGCGTTCGTCCGACTGATTTAGCTTTGCCTCATGGACAATGTGGAGGGGCATTTGTGTTTCAATAACACATGTTAACGTTTATCTTCAAGACTGGGTATGTCCTTTGATAATTCAACGACCTATCTATTTCGAAATAACGCTTAACTTTTGACAGGATGCACTCAACCTTACCTCATACAACATCCGTCTGTCTCCTCTTTGACAGATCTGTCCATCGACTTCAAGAAGATGAAGAGCCTGCAGAACGACTCCAAGTCCATCAATAGGATCTGCACGAGATGTCGATGGCTCCTAGAAAAACAATTTATGAAATAACAAGTTTACATCTGTCTTTTCCATTTTAAATGATAATATTTGATGAATTCTCTTTCAGCATGTTCTCTCTGCTTGCAGCCATTATATAAATCACACATTTTGGAACGTTTTGTTGACTGACATTTTGACAAAAGCAGTTAGCATGATTAAGAAAACGACCTCATGGGAGACAAATCAAATTTTGTATATATATTTGTTTACATGCAAAGATGTTGTTCAACGTTTGGACATTGACTTCTGCAGTGGGGTATGTGTTTACCAACAGACACAAAATCTACATAAAATAACTTAAGTTAATAGGTGATTTATTAATTACAGGAGATAGGTTCTTGGATATTGTATCCAGAGTATTTTCCCTTCCAGTAAAAGCCTAGGTGACAACGTCAGATAACCAAATGGAGCTCACACACGAAACGCAAGCTAGATTAAATAAACCTTAAAAAAGTAATTAGGTCAACACAGTTATCTTGAGAGATGTGCAACACACTTTTAGGCTATCCTTCCGTTCTGCAAAAGTTCACTTTTTCACATGTAAGTCGTATACTAAGATTAAATCTTCACCATGAAACTGACAAATGTAACATATTTGTTTCCTACAATCAAAAACACAATTTTCTATCAGTGTAGCTGATGGCAGTATCGTATTTGTAATCAGAATTATTCTGCGTGCATCTAAATCCAGTGTGTGAACTAGCAAACTTACTATTAAATAGCCGAAATTAGCAGTGCCAGATTAAACCCTGTGGAGGCCCCTAGGCAGTCGAAATCTCGAGGCCCCCGTCGCAAATTATCTCCTAATACGTCAAGATCAAATCAATATTATTGATCCGTTGTCGCGGGGCCCCTAGGCCGGTGCCTACTCTGCCTATTTGGTAATCCGGCACTGGAAATTAGGAATTGATTTACGTTTTCTCATTTCCCCCCAAAATTTCTCTAACTCATATAATGACTGAATGTACTTAAATGTACCTTACTGTAGAACAAATTTATAAAGCAGAAAGATAAGACATGAGTTTTAAGTTGTCAATAAACATGCCGTTATAGAATATTGGCCCCATGGTCAAAATGTTGAGCCAGGGATGAATTAAAAAATATCGCTTAGTGGAAGTGTAAACAAGTAGGCAAGGGGTCTCTGGGTTGGAACTCTTGGTGGAGTCGTATGGGACGAAGCCTTCGAAATGTCCTCTATTTTAAGAGTTTCCAGGGCATTTTACCAATCTAAATGTAGAGAAAACTTACTCTAAGAAACTATGAGAGGTTCCGGTTGGTTCGCACACATGTCATTTTTGTGTTGTTTATTTTGTTGGGGGGGGGGGGATTGCATTTTTCCCTTCCATGTGATCAAATATGTTGCAAACTATCATTGCTTCATACCAATAAATTTCATGTATAAACTAAATCAATTCATCATAGGGTTTATGAAATATAAGCAATTGGGAAACTTATAAAACCATTAATGCAATTTTCTAAGATTATAACACTGACCCCAAGGTCAAATGAACGAATAAGTGTGTCGCAGAATCAACTTTCATGGTGATTCATTCCAAGAATGATCTAAACCAAACTAGGTATTTTAAAAACATTGTGACGAGTCTGTGCTCTTAAAATGAGTAACAGAAAAGAGTGAAGACGACAAGCTTTGAAAAATTTAACAAATAATTTACTTCCCAAGAATACAAAGTGGAAAATGAGAAAAAAGAACTTACAGTATTGCGAATTAAATCCAAAAATAATCCAAGAATTAAAGACACGAGTCCTAGTAATAAAAAGTCCTGAATAAAACTCAGTTCAAGTCCCAAAGAGATTTAAAATTCAAGACGATGACGTGTTGTTATGGCCTGCGAAGTACTGATGTGTCAACAGTCTCATGTTGAATCATAGAAATATTATTCCAGGTTTGAATTCAGTATAACTTCCAATGAATGTCTTTATCCAAGAATTTTGTCAGAGCGCTTTTGTATTTCCATAGAAAATAATCACTTGAATTCAATAATTTGAAGAAAATAAAATTCAGCCCAAAATGGTCACATCATAATACAACTTCAAGTGCTAGATGTTAAAGCACGTCTGGTAAAATCCTCACAGTCACAATATAATATAGTTCTCTGCTTGACCTCGAGGTCACAATTATCATTATCTAAAAACAACCATTACCTATAGAAAATAACCTTCTAGAATGATCTAATGAGCCTTGTTTACTTACAACACAATAGCCTATAAAATTCACTTTGGAATCTCCAAAACACTGACCCAAATCAACAGGTTTACCTGAATAATAATTCGGTTAATAAGTTCATACACATAGAGAATAATGAAGCTATTATTAGTTGTTTACATAAATGAAATAAAAAAAAAATTTTTTTTTAAAGTCAATCAGGTTAAGCTGAAATGAACTCAGTTTTGGACAAGGTCAAGTCCAGCAAACAATGTTACATTACAATAAGATATAATGAAATGTAAAAAAAATTAAAACTAACAGACAAACAATTAAATTAAATATACATAACAACATAAACAAATGAAAGGGTCTTGATATAAAAACCTTAACGCAAATTAGTCATGACCTTGACTTGACCTAAACGTTAATGGGGCTAATAAGTGCGTGACTGAATGTATTATTTTATCTTTGTATTGATTCATGCTAAGGATAATGAGAATTATCTAGGGTTTAGTATGCAAATGAAATCTTGTAACCAAAACGATTAATAACGGTTCCGCTGCCGCAGCCGCTGCTTGAAAAGTGACAAGCATGTATCATTTTTCCTTCAAACTCGGGCTCGATAAAATGCTGACAGGCAAATTTTTCGTTTTAAATTTCATTTTAAAAATGATGTAGATTTATTGCTTCTGAGACGATTAATTCGCCCTGGGTGCATGTGTTAATATGATCTAGATACCTACATTATCTGATACATATTTAATGATTAAATAAATCGATTCACACTAAAATAAGCATTCGTGGGTTCTTCGTTATATAATTGTTACGTATATGTAATTAAATTGCTTGTGTGTTAGTTTTAAAATTCTTTATTATTTTATTTTTTGTTTCATTACATTTTATTGTAATGATTATTGAAAGGATTCGAAATTCTTTTTCAGTAATTCGATATTTTCTTTTAGTAAATGTTGTTTATTTAAGACGTAAAAAGTGTTACATTAGAAATATTTTTAGTTAACCTAGTTCCTCTTGGGCTGGCAAGAACGTAAACAGGCAGTTTAAATGATTGGTCAGTATCAGGGCCATACTTTGATTGCGTGATCACTATGTGGAAACAACGTTTCTTTATTATTGGTTCATAAGTGGGGCTACACTGGTGTACGTGATAGATTTCTTGTAGTAAGAGACCACATGACCCATCTCGCGAGACTTGAAATGATGTTTTTGGGGTTTAAATACGCATTCTTAATATTCTTCTAGCAGAGTCGTTTTAACATCTTGAAGGAACAAGGTGGGTTTTTTTTATTTGTTGCCAGATTGTTTGTTTTTCATCTGATTTTTGGATTTAATAATTTATTCTCCTGGAAATTCAACAAGTTGACTCCCTTATAAAAAATTCTGAAAGATATTCATGGAAATTTATTCTGGAATTATTCGGAAGAAAAAAAAAACTGATTCAATTGAGGAATTGTTGATATTCGTACATGGACCACATCTGACGTCATCGCCTTCCATATTTGTATGTCGTCGAGATTCGAACCTGGATTCTAATAGAACTATTTAGTGATAGGACTTGTGTCTTCATTCTTAGGATCAAATTTTGGATTATATTCACAAACTGTAAGTCCTATTTACCAATTTGTACATTGTTTTCTAGGGAAATAAATTATTTTGTTAAAATATACAAAGCTTGTTGACTTCACTCTTTTCTTCTGTTACATTTGTACGAGCCTATACGTAACATAATAAATGATCCCACTCGACGCCACTGGGATCAGACTTCTATTCTGAAATTGAAACCTGCGCAAAATACGAAAGGGCGATGTGTGCTACATACTTAAAGCTTCGACTCAATAGGGGCATTAAAAAATCAGTTTACAACTTGGGCTGGGATGACGGAAAGACGGGCAAGTGCATGTACGGACAGAGTAAATCCTATACACGCTAAATCATAAAGCTGAATTATGTTTTCTTTCCACTGACAAATGAAATGAAAAAATAAACCTTAAATGTTTCGTTTTCTCAAAAGCACACTTGATAACCTAGGAACTTGTACTGTTGCGAATATCTTCTCAGAAGACAAAGTACGCATAATGTGGCATTTGGAAATTTGTCAATGAGACATTAACGCAGATGTATGAAATATCCATGTGGTAATCCGGTAATCCTTTGGAACAAGCCCTCGGTTTCGTTCATCTGCTAAAAAGCAAACTCGTGTACTTCAATTTTTAATCTGTTCCGAGTGTGTTCTCAAACAAATTGAATGATCTGCGTATGTACGCATAATGCCCAGAATATATGTTTGCTCACCTTCGAAGTTATCCATTTAATTACTATCTATCTATCAATTATTTTAATGAAAGAGGTTAGATTAAGCACGAAAGTAAGCATTTTATCATCTATACTTCATCATACATCTTGGGAAAGAAAACCTAATTTCCTCACATGTATACAAATCTCAACCTCTATTTCTCATGTCCTATGCTAGTGGATACACAGCAAATAATATACAAGTTTAAGTTCCGCCACGGTTTTATATCAGTTATAAGCTACAAACAATGGTTCGGCTTTCCGTCCATAAAAATGGACAGTTGCCATCATCAAGGGCTTATAACAGTATTGGAAGTCTCTGCCACCGTAAAGGGGTGGGGTTTAGGGGTGGGGTGAAGAGGAATAAATGTTTGTTAATAATAACGAAGATATACTATGCTACAACAGAAAATACATCGACTAATTTTATTAAGTGATGAAAACTAAGAGACCAAAACCTGACGGCGAAGTCAAAGGTTAATGGAAAGGTTTGTCGTTTTTATTTAGATCGGAATACTATTTTTTGTCTGGACGGTGACGCATTTATGATGCAAGGCCATAAATACTCTGCTTGACTAGCTCAATAGCTTAAATGGTGCTAAAATACGGGTATGCAAATGGGTAAAACATTTCGATGATAAAACTTTGTCAAATCTACATATACACACATGTATGCATGACCTCTTACACTGCAGTCAGTGAACGTAATATACATGAAGTTGAACTAACCTGGTTATTAACACCACAATGTAGACACCTATATGCAAAGTATGTCAATACGAAACACGATATCGAGTTTATAAAGATTTCATACGAGGTATACACTTGATCCAGATGATACACACTTGAACACTTTGGCGTGATGAAACCCGACAGCTCGACACAAACGATAATATTTACACAGGTAAGAAACTATATAGTGTTGTGGCTTAAAACGGATGAAATAGCTGTCAGCATTTTACATAGAAAGTGAATGATATAATCTTAGGTTACTATCGACCCAGAATAATGTATTCGTTCCAAGCCAGTTACGTGTGTACGAGTCAAGAACCGTGGTAGCTCGGTTGGTTGAGCGCCAATCTCGTCATCCATAGGATCAGTAGCGGATTTAGTCATTTTGAGGCCTAAGGCAAACACAGGCATGGGGCCCTCCACAACCCTTGTTCTCCCCCTTTTCAGTCCTTATTTATCTGAGAAAGATGTACTTGTAACTTGTCACCAGTCTTGACACAGCGATGGTCTTCTGCCTTCTATCTTGTGCTCCTAAGGTGACCTTGCGAGCCTTGGCCTCAGCAAATCTTGTGATCACTAATTCCATATCCAGTGACTTGCTGACTTCATGCTCAGTGGAGAGAACAGCAAGTGCAGACAGCCTGTCCTGTGTTGACCTGAGGGACGTTTTAATGAGTTTCAGTGATGAGAAACTTCTCTCACCTGTAGCTACTGTCACTGGGAGAGTGAGATGAGCCGTTTGTTTACAAACACACACGCAGTTTCGCAGTAGGATAATGGAATAGTCCAATGTAGTGGGGACTTGGGGGGGGGGAGATACTCATCATGAATGAAACATTCGGATAGCATTTTAGCGTATCGATGTTTAGATATATAATTAATTGCTGAAAAGTAAGACAACAAATCGTAACCGTATGTTTATGAGGCGTTTTACGGGGCCCTTGGTAGTTTGGGGCCTAAGGCAATTGCCGACCTTTGCCTAATGGTAAGTCCGCCTCTGCATGATAGGATACCGCTTAGGCCATCAGCAGCAGGGAGGGTGAACAGACCATTTTTGTTGGAGACCTTATTTATGAAAAATAAACCTTCCTACGAAAATGAAATCTCAAGGTCAAATAACGTTAAACCAAAACCTCTGTCAGGCCATGAGATTTCTCTAATTGGGTTAACTCATTTTGTTACATCATCACTGACGCGCGTTTTTATTTTATGGTGTGTTTCGTTTACGTGTTGATCACTCAACGCTGGTCGTTCACCCTCCCTGCTGCTATAATTAACCAAAGATTTTATCGGACCTATACGATACCTAGATCTTGGGTCATGTAAATTTATCGTTATAAATCCGAATGGAACAGCTTGTGCTTTTGAAAAGAAGTTTTTAAACTTAATCATGTCCATGTCCCCTGAACACCAAGTATAATAAATATTTTGTAAAGTATAATTATCTACTCCATTAAACACAATTAAGATATTACAATTATCTCTGATCACTTTTGGAATTTGTGTGTATTTCTGAGTTAAATAAATCACGTCTGTATTTTTGTGACGGCCTCGCGAAAATATCCGAGCTGGATTTGATTGTTTGTCCAACATTACATCATCGTATACTACAAGATTACTGATGCATCCATCAAGATCATCTATGGATGGAGCTTCATCGATATCGGTAATAAAATCAATAACATCATTATCTTTATCAGGACACGTCAGCGACTTTGCATTTTCATTAAAATCTTTAAGTACTTCGTAACATCGTTGATCATCTACAGATGGTGCTACTAAATATAATTTATCCCACTTGAGCCATCACATTATCAGATTAAGTAATAATTGCGTTTTACCAGACCCAGATGGGCCAAGTATAATTGCTCTGACGGAATTTGGTAGCTCTGGATGATGTTTGACTGGCTCTTGTTTTCGTGTCGCTGAGAAGTCAATTATATCCATATAATAAATAATATGGATTTATATCGTGTTCGATGTAGAGCACCCACTCATACCAGTGGATTAACAACAATAATAACAAAAAATAACAGCCACGCACTTACAGGCAAGTGTGTGAAATGTGGTACAAATAAATACAAATTTATTTCATCGACAAAGACAGGTGGTGATATCGCTGCTTCGTTAGGTAAATTACCATGAGCTCCATGGGCAAAGTATCCTGGTGAGAAACATCTTCCTGGATATAATTATTGTGGTCCTGGAACTCGACTTCATATTCGACTTGATAAACGAGATCAACCAAGACCTGGAGAGTATCCAATAAACGCAATTGATCAAGCGTGTCACGTTCAGGATGTCGCATATAAAAGTAAAGATTTGCAACAACGACATATTGCAGATGTAAAGCTGATTCACGCATTAAATTCCATAAAAAATAAATCTCTCAGAGAATAAACTTGCTAGCTTCCTAGTAAAATCTGCTATGAAAGGTAAACTAGTACTAGGAGCTGGTAATTAATCATAGATAACTATTATAATGGAATCTGTTTATTATAGCCCAAAAGGATATTGGAGAGGTAAAGCAGCAATTAGTAAACTTGCTGAAGTAGCAAAAGTCTCACGTGCTGTTGCTGCAGCGTGGTTAGCACGACAGGCAATATGGCAAATTTATCTACCACCACCTAAACAAATTCAATATGCACATTTTGATGTCAGTACTCCCAATGAAGTTCATCAAGCAGATATTTTGTTTTTACCACATGATACCATTAAAATTGGTAGACGTCAATCGCGCACATACAAATACGCGTTAACTGTCGTTGACGTTGCAAGTAGATATAAAGAAGCAGAACCACTGTCAACAAAAACAGCAACTGAAGTTGCATCTGCGTTTGAACGAATTTATCAACGAGGATCCGGACCACAAGGTGGTCTACGATGGCCACAGTTGCTACAGGTTGATTCTGGCAAAGAATTTCTTGGTGCAGTATCATCGTTGATGAAAAAACATAACGTTAAAATCAGACGAGGACACACTGAAATTCATCGTGATCAGGCAATCGTTGAACGATTTAATCGAACACTTGCTGAGCGGTTATTTGGATATTAATATGCGAAGGAAATATCCACTGACTTTAAGTCCATGATAGTGCGTTAAATAATGAAATTACTCGTGCAACTTCTATGAAACCTTCTAATGCGATCACAAAAAATATATACCAATACGCCGACGTGAATCTTCCTCTCAACCAGTACTAGGTAATGTTACCGTAAGATATTTATATGAACCTGGTGAACTTGAAGGAGGTAAAAAAAGAGCAACTGATCCTATCTGGAGTGTGACCACACATAAAATTTCCAGCGTGGTAAGGTCCACAGGTAGACCTGCAATCTACAGATTAGATTCAACTGCTCCTCAGCGTGGATTTGTACGCGAACAATTACAAATAATTCCTAAAGACACACAATTACCACCACCTTCACTTTTGTAAACTTGCACAAGGGCGTCCAGCGCCCCGACGTCGATTACATTCAAGACAGGTCAGCATAACATTTTCGCGTGTGTGACCAAGACTGCTATTAATTCTATCAACGGTAAATTGTCTTGGATTATTATTCGAATACTGCCACAACATTACTGCGTTACAATTCGCACAATGATTATTCTGTCGTTGTTTTAGTGTTATAATAAATTCAGCATCCATATCAAAGTCGCGATTTTGTTTTTGTTTTTTTTTGTTTTTTGTCACATTGCTTATAGATCGCTAATTTTTTCTTGATGACGACAAAGTTGTTAGTGATTTCTTCGGTTATTACGCAATCCATGATAACCCTGTGTAGTTGAGATATTCTTCTGACTCGAGACACTGCAAGATAAACTAAATTTGACCACTCAATACGATCATCGACAATCCAAATATTTGTATCAGTAATAGTTAGTCCCTGTGACGAGTGAGTTGTTATAGCGCATCCTAACGTCCACGGAGTTTTATCCATGCTCAACGCGCTCTCAACAACATCAACAACAACTAAAACAATATCATTTAGCACAAGATTTTGTATTCCACCACCAGGAATCTCAACTTCAATATTCTGTCGTCGAGCATCTGCTGGGCGATAACATAATGGTACAGGTAGATTTGAAATTTTTTCTTTATGTAACGTAAATAATTGTTGTTGAAGTGTATCGCGAACTATTTTTCTACTTGCAACTATCAAATCAGCAGGTCTCCATAAATTCCAAAAATCATTCATAGGAATTTCTGGAATTACTTTACGCATTATCTCACACTGTATTTTATCTGGCTGTAGTCTTATTAACTTTTTAAACTCTTTCAGTGATTTATCAATAGCTTTATGGTCATCATTTATTTCTTCGTAATAATCTACAAAATGTTTTCAGCCACTCATGTGGAGACGATCCAATAAAAGGTGGCGGTTGACCATGATCACCACACATTATCACAGCAGTATTCGTCAATAACAGCCAATCAAGAAATATTTTTAATACCGCCAGCGACACCGTGCATACCTCGTCCCATATAATAGCTTTAGGAATGTATTTCTCACCCATCCGCGATGGAGTCCATGTGTCTCCGTACCATCTGAAGAAACTATGATAAGTTTGCGATTTGATTCCTCGTTCTTTTATTTCTCTGGCGAGTTTATGTGTCGGTGTCAAAACAATCATATCTGAACAATTATTAAATAATTCAATCGCGCGTGATTTTTGCCTGAACCACCACACCCATTAAGATAAACGGTTTTATGTCTAGCCACAGGATCTTATACAGATGGCAACAATGACGTTGTCGATGACAATTCTGATATTTGATTATTCTTGTAATATATTTCTTTAATTTCCACGTCGACAGATTCAGAATAACTAAGTATATCTTCATGTTTTATTCTCCATTCGCCCCATGATGCATGATTGTTAATATGCAATTGTTTTAACAAATCCACATATCTGTTATTTATATAAAATGAATCTGTCGCGACTCTGACTGCAATCAGAGGAAATCTGTTTATCATTGATAATAGATTTATCGAAACGTACGCGAGCATCGAAGATCTTAAATGAGTAAACTGCGGTGACTCGCCATCAGTATAGCTCACGATTGTACCTAATTTTGTTCCGTCTGATAAACAAGCATTACTTCGACTTATAAATGTGTTTTTCTCCGTTGTATCAGCAATTATAAAATCGAGTTCAGCATCGTCCATAATTAATCTTGTACAATGTCGTTTATGATCATATGATTCTCCTTGCGTAAATTTACCGATTATTTTTCTGCCGAGATCTTTTGTAAGTTTCTCATCGTGTTTTTTCCTGCATTTACGTATATTATTAGCAATTTTAACAATATCATCTTCGTTAAGATTAGGAAATTCTCTCCTAGCATCATTAATATTAAATATATCCGGTTCTGGCAGCCAAACTTGTTTCTGCACGCGGTATGATATAATTGCTTCACTCAATTTTAACGATATTAAAATTTCAGCATCAAGCATGTCCTGTAATAGTACTATTGGAGCCCAATATTTTTCTGAAAATGTCTTCCAAACCACGCATAAACAATCGGATGGAGATCCCCGTAAAACTCAAATGACTCTATACAGGCGAATCCGGTTAAGTCAAAATCTGGTAAGGGTCCGTTTATCGCAACTCTGGTCATCTCGTGTGTCGGATGTCCAAATCTCTTAAAGTATCCAGAACACTCTCCGTATCCAAGAAAACTTCCAGGATACCATGCTGCCATATCAACTGAGATAACGTCTCTATAATCGTATTTAGTATTCCATAATCCACCGTGTCCGTATTCCACACAACTGTGTTGGACATCTTCAAGAAATTCCAATTGTGTCGGTTTCCATGAATTTTTCTCCTGAGCAGCGTGAGCAGCAACTGATGGAACGGTAAAACAATTATTCAGTAATTGTCCAACCTTAATATCATCAGGGGTATATTTTAATGCAAGATTTTTCATTTCTTCGTGGAGAGATTCTGTACGATAAATATCACCATTAGACCGTACAAACTTATCATGATAATCACATTCCGAACTTTGAAACAGCCAAACAGATACAGGGTCACTTTTACTGATACTTTTGATAAAATCAAATATATGACCATTATAAAATTTAACCGTTCTGTCTCGTGGAAATATTGTTACTGCCACAGTCCATGCATGTGCGTTATGATCAATAATATCTATCGAAGCTCCTCTTGATTCATATTTCGATTTATACAAAATCTCTCCGGTTAACGTCTTCACTGTTATTGGGAACTTTAATTTCTTTCCCAGCTCAGCAACGTCGCTGATAGACGCTCCGGTATCTTTAACTGCTTCTGCCCACGTATTTATTTTTTTTACGTCGTAAATCCGTTAAACCGTTTCCGCGTATCGCGTTTGTGAAGTGTTCTGTAACTCGTTCAGCTACACAATTTATTCTTGACGAGGTCAAGGATGACAGTCTGATAGGTTTGAGATCATTAACGTTAGGTTTATTATTTAACGGATATATTGCATAGACAACTGCAGTCACAGGATACGCTCGTTCATAATACGGTTTTTCAATACCAGTCAGTATTCCTGGTTTGGAAGTTTTACCGAGAACAATATTATTTCCTGACTGCATGCGGACAGAATCACGTTTGTCACGGATAATCCAAGTGTCGTCGTCTGTCTTTACAATAAATTTTATTAAAATAAAATATCTTTGAACATCAAGGTAGTCAATAATCTCTCTTCCTCGTTTGTCATTCATTACACTGACAGTATTTCCAATTCTGAATGTCGACCACACATGAGGCGCACCATCGTCGCGAAATTCCTTCTTGGCTTCACGGATACGTTTAGTTATATCCTTATTCGTTAAAGCCAGATCTTGCATCGAAAAACTAAATTTATATTTCTGCAGTCTGTCAAGATCAAATCTAGCTCCCGCCAAGACGGCGGAAGGTTCAATTGTGGACAATCCCTGCATTATTATAATTAAGACAAATATATATTTAAATTGAATTTTAATTATATATATATATATATATATATATATATATATATAATTCAAACAAAGAATCAATGCCATTGGCTCAAAATCGGATATACTTCTCCTTGTAACAAAACTTGCGTAAACGAATTCTGCAGTTATCACATGCAGTGCGTTAGACACAGAAATCTAGGACCAAAACCGTGTGTGCGGTGTGGTGTTGGAGTCAGAGGAAAAACTGAGTTGTGTGTGCAATGTGGTGGTAAAAAATACAGAGAGCTGAAACGATATTACGATAAAAAAAATAACACCTTAACATCGTCAGGTGAATCTCCTATAAAAACCGCAGAAGATTATCTCGCTAGATTTTCAAAATAATGATTTAAACAAATAATATTAGTATATAAATGGAGCAAAATGAGTTTGTAACGCCTCCAATTATTAAAAATTATGAAGCATCTCGTTATGGTGTGATCAGAAACTGCCGATTGAAAAAAAACAAAACAGTCGGTAGTGTTGATAAATTTGGTTATTTTGTATTTAATACCAGTGGAAATAAAAATTATTTCTCGCACAGATTCACCTACGAATGTTTTCATGGAGTCATTAAAGATGGACTTGTAATTGATCATATTGATGGAAATCCAAAACATAATTATTTAGGTAATCTGCAAGCTATTACACAGAGTCAGAATTCTGCACCTGAAAATACAGGAAGGTGTAAAATATTCGGAAAGAGAGCTATTAAAGCCGTAAATGCAGAAACAGGCCAAGAAATAAATTTCCCATCAATGAATGCGGCTGCCAAATATTTTGGCATTAATCCGAATTCAGTACAACTTGTCGCAAATAAAACATACAAATCTGCATTTTCAAAAAAATTTGGACAAAAAATCAAATTTCAGTATATAGTTATGGTATTAGATGATTAAGCGAGACAACTCAGTCAAGCAAAACTTAGTAAATCAAGCAGTTGTCGTGCTTGTTGTACTACGTTAATGTTATATGACAGCAATATTTTCTTATTCTGCTTGTGAATATCTCTTCTTATTGTATGTGTTATTTCGTCCATCATAATTTCATGCAAATAATAAATATATCGTTCATAAAAATGATGTGTAATTGTGTGTAGAGAATTTGCTCTATCACAAATGAAGAACGTTGTTGGCTCACATATCTCAACTATGTGAATAAATGTATACATCAGCAAGTTATTTTTAGACAAAAGTAATATATTACCATCTGGCATGTGTTCATGTAACTGATCGATGTTTTAGTATCCTTGGCAACGGTTGGCTACATGAATACAGACTCTGTATTCAGCACATTAGGATTTCGTTTTTCTGAACAAACAGATTTATATAGAAAATATCTTTTAATAAAAAATCATGTATTTCTCGGTTTATATAATAACGCTTTCAGAATCAGAAAATGTAAATGCAAAATTACGTGTTTTCAAAATCAGAAAATGTAATGCTGTTTGGTAACTACATGATAATTTTTTTAACATGTACTTATAACTGAATTTCATAGCTCAGTGTTAGAATGTTGGATTCTCATATTGACGCCCTGAGTTCGGTTCCAGTCAAGGACAAAATCGACGGGCAGGCTCTTTACTGCCATCGCCATTTTTAAAAAGATGGAGAGATTCGCTTCAAGGATTTAATGACCTCTCATCACGTTAAACAACGTGGTGAGTGCGTTTTGCACTTACCCCGGGGTTTGATTTGGTGGGGGTCATTAAATTCGCAATATAAAGCTCTCTAAAATAAATATTACCGTATGTAAGCTCTCTCATTTGAAGGGTTACCCAGACAGTAACATTCAGAAAGAATGTTTGCCAAAAAGAAAAGTCTAGTGGGGTGCCCCATGAACGTCATAAGAGAGACAATAATGTAAGGACCCCACCGAAAGGCACAAAGGCAATGAAGGGGCCCCAATGGAAGGGTAACCTACGGTAATGTTTATTTTTGTATTTATTTTTTTTTTTTTGTATATATAAACTATATATTTATGTATAATATATAAATATCTTTTTATTTTATTTTTATTTTTATTTTATTTTTATTTTAAACAAACATTTATAATATAATGAATTCTGAAAATATTAATGTTATTATTTCTGCGATTAAAAAATTACAACATAACGGTATAAATATATCTGATAATCTTAATCCTGAAAAAATTCTGTGTGATTTTGAATCATTAGAACAACGAAAATTAGAGAACAGGTATACACTGCCATCTGATTATAAATTCATGAAGTTTATCCAGCAGGCAATGTTACAGTCGCTGGCAACAGTTACAGATAATCAAGTAAAGCTGTTTGTACCTCTCTCAAACGCTATTGACAAAATTAAGTTAGAATTATCTCATGAATACGAACAGAAAAAGATTGTGAACTTTCGTATAAGACAGTTGAGGGAGCATTGTGAAAATGGTAGTGATAATGAAGGTGGACCTCTTGACTCTGTCAATGTGGTAATGGCTAAACAAAATCCCTGGCAAAATTGACAGAGTCGAACTATACAGTTTATTTACTTATAATACAATAATATTAATTTTTTTATTCAGATTCTGATAATAATATTTATTTAAAATAAAAATATTTTTAAATCAGATTATAATAATAAATTTTTTTTTTCTGTTTGGGTATGATAATTACGATTTACCCCATCAGAAGTAAAAAAAATTTTATTCTGATCCGAGTTAGATTCGGATATTTTTTTGTTTGTTTTACTCAGACGTTCTACGATCTCACATACAGATTAATAAGTAATTCTTCATTTCTTAAATCCAGAACGTGTCCAGCCTGGTCAGTAAGTTTGAAATGTATCCTCGATAATAGTGGATTATGTACACGTAGATAAACGGGGTTAATTGGCTCAGATATAATTAACCACCCAGGTGGAGCTTGAGGACTAAATGAATATAATATATAACCTTGCTGGGCCTGGCTAGACTTTGAAAGATCTACTTGATAGCTGGCATCAATTACATCACATACTAGATTGACTGCGTTCGTTGATGTTTTATTAACAATACCAGGTGATATATGACGGCCTCCACCGTATGGATCGTTATTATGTTTAAGAATAACCGGTGGCGGGGCTATTTTTTTCCATGATTCAATTACTCCGGGAAAATGTTCTTCAATAACATCGTTAACTGATTGTTTTAATTCAGTATTGTCAAATCCTGGAATTATAAATGTTTTTAATTGTTCTTCTGTTATTTTGTAATGTTTAATAAATAATTGTCTTGATTCTGGACCTCTATAACGTCCAGTAACATCAGTTACACTGTCTATAATACTTCGATTGGCGATGTATAAATCAAAAAACAACATATTTATGTGTTGTATTACTTCGATTATTTGTTTTTTACATTATCGTTGTAATTATCTTTTAATGAAGTTAATAAATTTATTAAATTTTTAGATACTTTCAGATATTCAATATCAAATCTCTCCCTAAAATCTCTAAAAAGTTCTTCATCAAATGCTGATCTACCCATCTTGGGGATTCTTTTACCATCATAATCGGTAAAATAATGTTCACTGTCGCTTGGATCATATTCAAATCTTAAATAATGCCATGGATATTTTTGTCGATATTCTGGGATTTTAATAAAAAAAAATTTCCGTTGTGAGAAATTCCTTTTTGGTCGGTTCTGGAATTCCATTACAAACGTGGGGAACATCAGGCCATCCTAACACGAATCTGATCGAACTTTGATAAATATCTACAACATAATCAGGGGAATTTATTTCAATCGCCGCTGATATTGTTGGTTCGTAAACAGTAATTGCTATTTTGGATTCTTTTCCTGTAATAGATTTAATTCTACGTTGGAACTCATCACTAATCTGTTCTATTTGATAACTGCCCGTTGAAATTCCAACAACTTGCCAATCAGAAATTCCATCAGGTTTATTCTTATTTGCAAACACAAGTGAATTGTTTGCTGGTAGTCCACCAAACGATTTTGACCTGATATTTGGCCAGCTATGATAAACTCGTAATTGTGCTAGCGCTATTTCTTTTGCTGAAATTGCAGTTGGAAAGTTAACGCTAAATTCTGGACTGGTCGAACTTAATGATATCATATTAGTTTTTGACGGCACTGTATTAGTGACGATCTGTTGTAATAATTCATTCGACGTTGACATTATTATCATTGTTGTTATTTTAAATTGGGAATTCAATCTTCCACTTTTTCACCTTGGTGGCTATTGTCAAGTATTGCTTCATCATAGGTTTTCATTATCGTTGCGAACTCCTCATCAGATATTTTACCATCGCTGAGATACGACGAAAGATATGACGATAGTTTAGAATAAGCTGTTGTTACTGTGTGTAATTTCATTATATACTCGTGTAATTTATCATTTGTACATGTAGATATCTTCTTAGCGATAATACTGAGAATGCCTGCGATAGTCGTTTAAGTTGAAACGACAATTGTTACAACTGCAGGCGCTGTGGTTGTTATTGTTGATAATAATAATCCGGTTCCAGCAATAATAGCAGAAACTGAGTAAACAATTATATCAATAACAACCATACGTCTGCGACATTTTTTTACTTTTACTGTATAATCGTCAATGATATATTTTAGTTCAATCTGACACTTACATATTTGATTGTATCTGTGACGCTGAACGTCGGTTGAGGTTTGATTCATTATATTTAATGACGTTGTCATTTAATTAAGTAATTAATTGAGGGGTTTCAGCTACGAATTCCAGACACCACCAGTAACATCTCGGGGCATTTCCGTTGATGTCAACGTAAATGTTTCTTTGGTGTTCTTATTTGGCATCACCAGTAGAGGATTATAATGTACATTCGGTGATGATGAAGTGGCCGCAGTAATTTCCAAACCATACATGGACAGCCTGTATAACCAAGTTACTTCTGCGGTATGTTCGAGAGTGTTATCGCGCGGTGTCCATGTTGATGATCCTGATGCTACTGTGTACACGATATTGTTAATTTGTTTGTGTGGAATTTTAACAAGATTAGTTTTTTCAACGATATTAGGGATTCCACTAACAATATCGTTGATTTTTGTGTTAATGTCAGCAAGTTTAATATCTACAACCACTGGATTACCAAAAAATTCATATACAGATCTGTTTATGTTTCTACGAAGATTCAAGAATGTTTGTACGTGATTGGAAAAATCAGTTCTGAATACGGTCATTTCATCGTTGATTGTTGTTAATGATGTCACCGTCGGAATGTTGCTATCGTCGACGTATTTTTTCGTTGCAGCGTCGAAATCTGATTCTGGTGTTCTGAGATTATTAATACCATTATTATTCATGTTGAGAAATGCATGCATAATACCACCGTTGACTAACACAAACTTAGATTCTTGATCATCGACGTATTTTTTTGTTGCTGCGTCTGTATCTGTGGCTGGGTTTCCAAGGTATGTAATTTTATTTTGATTCATGATAACGTTACCAGTGAATGAATCACCAGCTTTTCTGATATCATCGTTAACTGACTTACCGGAATCTTGTATTTTACCTTGATCAGCAAAAGTAACGATATTATTAACAACCGCGGTGGGAATTCGTATAAGTACTTCTGACAGTTGTGTATTACTTGTTTTTAATCGTCCTTGTTTATCCTGAAAAACAACGACTTCATTTTGATCCACACTTGTGATATTTAATGAATCATCGATTTCATTTCTGAGCTGATCAAGAGTTGCATATTTAGATAAGTCACCTTGCTTCTGAGTTTTACGAGAAGATCTTCCACAAATATCTACCATTATATTTACTAATATCTGTTTAAAACGTTTGTGTGCGGCTATGCCTGGTGGTGGTATATTCGTGTACGACTTTATGAGGTGGTTTTCCTGATGGTGCCAGTGAAATTGCGTCGAGTACAGCGAGGGTTTCACGGCCACATACTGGTGGATCTGTTAATTTTTGTGTTGGTAATGTTGAATACCATACTGGTATATCACCGGCTAAATTACTATAACGTAAAAATTCTTTTGGTGGTGCCAACCCATACGAACCAAAATAAATTATTCCACGTGGATCAATTGCATATGCAACCCAGTGAGTGCCACGGCCAGAGTTTTTATCGAGATTAATAATACCAGTTTCAATATTGTTTGGTTGTTTTGGTAATTGATCACGCATAAAAACACCTCTGAAGTTTTTTATATTCAGTTGCTTAGCAGCATCAAGTAAATCAAAATTGGACATAGGAAGGATCATCAAACTGTCCCGGGCAGTCTTAGACCTTTTCCGTACCAGTGAGGAGTTCCTGGAAGTCTTAGACCTTTTCCCTTTTATTCGGAGGTTTTTATTCCGTGACCCGTTGCTTTCTTTAATGCCATTCCAGCAGCAGTTCCAACAGCACCTAACGCAGCTGCTTTTGCAACAGCTGGGGCTGCAGCGGCTATTAATGCTGGTATAGCTGCAAAAAGTGGAAATATACCACCCGTTTTAGCGATGTCTTTAATGGCACTCGCAGAAAGATTAAGTCGTATGCCAGTCTTTGATTGTTTGGCTTCAATGAAGTTCCTATGCTGGCGTTCTGATAATGATAGTTTGTTGGGACCACCTGCGATTTGTTCTCGCTTTAGTGATATTTTTACCGCACAATTATTTTTTGATGATGATTGTAGCTTTTTAATCTGACCAGGAGTCAAAGTAACACTAACATGTTGATATGACATTTATAATTATCATGAGTGATCTAATTACATGTTTTCTACTGGGGCATCAACGACTCGCATTCGTCCACCAACACCTTCAAGTAACATTGTTTTGTCGCTGAGTATAACAGCGATCGCCCTATAACCACCAGGAATAGCTAGTGGACCAGCTACGGCAGCAGGTACTTCTGTTACACGAGCTGGAAAGTGTATATCAACGACAGATTGTCTGAATAAATCCAAATGTTCCAAATGTTCCAGCGAAAAGTAATAGATCGGATACAACGTTGTAAAATCTAGCTGTGATATTTGTAGACCAGAATCAACATTTTGATCACGTCCCATAAATGTCATCAGACGACGATATGCACGTGCAACATGATTCTGTTCAAAATTTAATAATATATCTTCAGCTGGTTCTTGATGCCCATTTATTCTCAGTGAAACCTCAGTAACACCAAGTTTGTCAAATATCATTATACTACGTAATTGTGAGTTTACTCGTGCATTTTCCTGAAACGCGATGAATATATGTCGTGGTGTAGATAAACCTTGCTGTAATGCTATATGCCATGTGAATAAACCATCAACATTACTCTGAACATTATCTGTGGTCATCGTCAACCATGACAACGTTGATTTACCACCTTGATCCATGAAAGAGAGTAACCGTTGTTCTTCGGCGATCGATGGAGTCATTACTGGCATCCACAGAGAAAGTTTTGTTAGTATTACTTTACCTGCATCACCGAGAGGGCACCAAATTGCATCATCATCGGTAGCTTTTCGTACGAGTACAACTGTATGTTTAGCTCCGAAAATAACTTTTCTGACATTCCTGCAAAATCCAAATATATGTGACAGTGGAATTGTACACGAAAATGTTCTTCTTCCACCTTTTAACATTGATTTACGTGCCGCAAATCCTAAGTTAAAATTTACATTCATTGATAATACTGCAGGAGCATCAGCTGCTCCTCCTGCAGCTCTTACGTTACCTATAGTTACATTACTGCTTTCTGGATGATCAGTTGTATCCTTTGCAAACATCATTGATGGACCAGCTGATCTTGAATAATCATCGCTATAGCTTGCAAGGCCAAGTATCGTCGTGGCAACGTCAACGTCGTTCTGGCATATTTCAATATTTTTTCCGTCAATCATGTACGTAGCGCTGTCAAATAACGCCATAATATCATTATTAACAAAACCAACACTAACATCAGCTCCATATGCTACTGGTGCTGCAGGATTAATAATATTTAAAATTTCACCATCTACTTCAATGAATGCTTCAGCGGGTAAGAAATATCTGCTTGTATCCTGAACTTGTAATTCAATTCTTCCACGCTGATCTGGCTGTCGTGCGTCATAAGAATAATACTGATAATCGCGCACAGATTCATCTTTGAGTACTGGTGCGTCCATGTCGAATGCGGGATCAGATATACGTTTGAACATCTTTATTAAAATTGCTATCGTCTAACACGAAGACCACTTCCTGCTATCAGACTAACAGTTATATTTTTTTCTTTTTCTGACATCGGTACACCAGCTAACTCTGCTAGTTTTTGATTAGCAGCTTGATTTATTATTTTACTGACATTTGCGGGCATCACTTAAGTGCTGGCCAGTTTCAGTGGTGGCTGATGTTTTCGTCGTATTAATCGTGCTAGTCTATCCCTGATTGCCGAGAATGCTTTGCTAGCAACATCACCAACAGCGTCAATACCTTTTTCACGAACAACGTCAATAGCTTTCATTCCTAGTTGCTTTGCAAGCGGTATTGCTTTTGGGGCTATCCTTCTAAATAGACCCTGAACAACATCACCTAATCCATCTCCGTAGATCGTTTTGTATACTGGTAATCGTGAATTTATTACCCTGACCATGGTTGGTCCACGTTGAGTATTATATATGATCATCTTATTATAGTCATTGCATCTAATTACATACTCAATTACTGTGATAATCATCGGCGATTTCATTAATAAGGGACCGATATACATTAATATCCATGATACCGCCTGTAAATAATCGTTTACAAATATCAGCTACTTCATTAATGATTTCTGGGGAATTATTGCCAGCTCGTTTTCCTCCAATGAGAATTTCTAGTCTTTCAACATCAGCAAGAACGTTATTGGGACAAGTAATAAGACCACTTCCTTGAGTAGCAAGGCCACTTCCAGTTGCACCGGGGGATCTTGATATTCTTCCTCACTTGTTGCTTTGACTGGTTGTCGTGGTGATTGCAATTGTTTTATTATTTTTTGAAATTGTTGTTCTTGTTGTTGTTCTCGTTGTTGTAGCTCTTGTTGTATTCGTTGTATTTATTGTAATCGTTGTGGTGATGGTGATGATTGTTGTGGTAGTGATGGTAGTAGTCGTGGTGATCGTTGTGGTGATGGTAATAGTCGTTTACTTTTTTGTTTAGATTTTTCGATATGCTCATATACTTTACTGTCAAAGTTATTAAAATTATTAATATCTTCATCAGATCTGATTTCCAGAATATCAGTAGCGATGCGATATACATCCTTGATCCAATCGGCAGATTTTAGAGATTTAACATATTCTGGTTTTACATATTTTTTTCTTTCATGATGTCTTAACGCGGCAATATCAAGTAATTGGTCTTTGTCCTTGATAGCAGCAATACCTTCAGGCGTAAATTTATCTCTGATGTTAGTTCTGATTCTTGGTGGTTTAGGTTGTGGTTGAGCTGCTTGAATACGGCCAGCAATATCAACAGGTAATGTTTCAAGAGCTCTTTGTGTTGCCTCAGTTGCTGTAACAATTTTCTTTGTTGGTTCGACAATCGGTTTAAATAATTGTTCTGCACCTTCTGCAAATTCCACTTAAGACTCCTGACGTGCTTGTAGTTGTTGCTTCACAGAATTACGGACGGGTAGATGTTTTTTAATTGCCTCTAGTCGCTCTCGAGCTAGTTTAGATGTATGAGATTCCATTATTTGATATAACAATGATTTACTTATAGCAGCAGGGAGGGTGAACGACCAGCATTGAGTGACCAACACGTAAACGAAACACACCATAAAATAAAAACGCGCGTCAGTGATGATGTAACAAAATGAGCTAACCCAATTAGAGAAATCTCATGGTCTGACAGAGGTTTTGGTTTAATGTTATTGACCTTGAGATTTCATTTTCGTAGGAAGGTTTATTTTTCATAAATAAAGTCTCCAGCAAAATGGTCTGTTCACCCTCCCTGCTGCTCAAACTCATAATCCAGAACACTTTGTCCTTGATAGCTAGATGTACACCCCGGTGCAATTTAACTGAATCCATCAATTTGGTTTGATATACTGAGTAAGTGTATACATAGTTATTAGGTAGCTTTTATGTTATGACACAGGGACTATGACCCAGGGCGAAAGTCAGATACATAACTGAATTGGTATTTGCACTTCTATAACGATACGCCATTAATTTTGTAATGATTTAACGAATGATTTGGTTGATTTACGAGAGACAGACAGACAATGAGACAGACAGACAGGCAAAGAGAGAGAGAGAGAGAGAGAGAGAGAGAGAGAGAGAGAGAGAGAGAGAGAGAGAGAGAGAGAGAGAGAGAGAGAGAGAGAGAGAGAGAGAGAAAGAGAGAGAGAGAGAGAAGGACTGTTTTTTCTTGAACTCCAATTGCACCTGGTTAATGCTGGCACCTCCCAGGGCGGGCACCACACACACAACTACGACTCCAATCTTGTTCCCAATTGACACGTGTTGTTGGGAGTGCAGAGGGGGCTTGAGCTGCTTCACTCTCCCAGTCTTCCGTCTCTGGAATAGTGAAGGCTTCCCTCCTATACCACAAACGTGGATGATGACGTTGTGGTGATGGTGGTGCTTGTGGTGATGGTTGTCGTGCTGGTCCTGGTTGTGGAGGCGTCCTCACCTCAGGTTTCACCTCACACACAAGACTTAGCATGAGGTGAGGCAGGATCCTTTCCTCCTTCTCTTTCTTCTTTTTCATCTTCTCTTCCTCCTCTTTAATTCTCTCTTCCTCCTGAACCCAGAAAAGGCCGCGCAAAAACACCACGGAAGCCACACAGGGCACACCAAGACCCGCAATCATGCGCCCCGACCTAACGGCTAGGTCGGTTTTAATGTGACATCTAGTCCAGTTGTGCTAATGGACTTCCTTATACCAATGTTGTGTGAGCCACCCATTCAATTGGTAGAGCAATCATTGAGTTATAAATTTGGTGCATTGGGTATTATTGTTTAATATGAATTTTGTGTACATAGTGTACTTGTCCGTTTTCCGAAAATGTTTCCCAATCTGGGGGGAAGGTCTGCCATTCTATTTTTATTATCTCAATTTGGTACCTGTGTAGGTTTTGTTTTTGACGACGAGGAGGAATCGTAAGGATCATGATTGTTTTGTAGTGGGCCTTCATGAGCCAAATTGAAGACCCTTGGTTGGTCAGACTGGAGAACAATCCGCTTTATATGGTTCAAATGCGGACGCGATAGAAAACATCCCTACTCAGTTTTAGTGTCGGAAGGTTATGATAGCGAATGTCATGGTGAGGGATAGTGAAAAAGTCAAAGAGCATATATTCACAGTGCTTTTTGAAAACAAACAACAGACACATTTTTTTCCAAAGCACAACATTTTTTATTCAACCAACAAGTAATAAGTAACAAGTAACATCAAACAAATTATTTTTGACAAGGTTGACAACGTTGTGAAATCATGTCAGATTTCCATTGATGGAAGTCATGAGGCCATTGATGTACACTACGTTTCCTAGCTAAAAACCAAAGATAGCCATATTGGTCACAAAACCATCGATCTACTTTCTCATCGTTTCTAGAAGAGTGACGATCAAAATAAGTCACTAAATGTTCTAAAGGATATCCAAGACTGCGTTGATGAAGAAAATACACACAATATTGTCCACACACCATAGAATCTGTGCCTTGTAATTTCATATTATTGAATAGTGTCGTCTGGGCATTTCTTCTCATAAAGTCAATGATATCGTATACCAAAGGGGGTAATCCATACCAATCAAAATAATCCACACAATTCTCTTGAGGGAAGTAGACGTCAACCCAGTGAGTTCCTGGAAGATGACTTTCGTCCGTGTTGATGACATAAGCTTGATGGTCTTGAGGTTTGCGATGAGGTAGTTCATCTTTAGCGCACACGACAGGATTCCAAGAAGCAGTATACGAACTATTGTTCAAAAGGTAGTAAAGTTCCCAGGTATCCATTTTTTGTTGTGTTGTTTTTTTCACAGGTAATGATAAGTCATCAATTCAATTCTGACTTTTTGTTTGAAACGCTCTGTCAAGTAGCCGTTTCTTCGCTTCGTCTCCGCACTCTGGGCTAAGAGAGATTCGATGCGATAGATCTCTAGAGTAGTCAATGGAGGGCAGGAATGATCACGCAAGCCTTTATACCACTCATGCAACACTGCTTCTTCTGAGATGAGACTCCAAGCGTCGTCCAGATACTCGTAGAATGTTTCTTCTTGACTCATCATCATACATTTATCGTGTTGAATTTGACTGGGATTATCGTTTTGACATCCATAACAATGTTTCTTGGTAAATTCCGTAATTATATTTGCCAGGTGTTTGGCAAAACAGAACACTAAATGTTGTTCTTGTTCTGGCCATCTGGACTTGACTACTACCTCGTCCTCTTTGTCTTGGTCTTGGGGTTCTGTTTTCACGCTATCCTCCCATTCCATGTCCAAAGATTCTCTACTGTTCAATGAGGGATAGGAGTCTTCCATTGTTTCTAATAGTCTAGAATGACTTCTCTCAAACTGTTGATTTCTGTGGTATTATCGAATTCGGCATACAAGATGACGTTGACCGTCTCGGTGAGAGCTTCTGCAAACTGAAGTTCCACACGCAGTTGACCGGATTTTATAGGGTGAAATGCCCCTCATCGCTGCCTTGGTCTGGAGTGAAATCAAAGGCCCACAAAGTGTAACCTCCTACATAATCTTCGTACTAAATACCGTGACTGGTCTTGGTTCCTAGTTGCCCCGTAGCTTCGTACAGGGACAAGTACGATCTCAAGTAATTTTTCTGGGCAAAGTTAGGTTCGAAGGGTCTGGTACACAAGGTCTTGCCATCGCGACTAACTTCGATCTTGGACACTTTGTAGTGCCTAAACTGGAAAGGATTTTGATCGTGGGCTCCGTTGAGGGCTGCGTTGCTGACGATACCAACGATTAAACGTTTGCGTAACTGTCCTTGGAACAGATGATCTTCGATCTTGGATCGGAGTTCAGCAGCAATGGTGAACGTTTTCACTTCTACGCGTCGTATCGGATACTTGGCGGTCGATCTGCTCAATGTATGGCTGATGTCGTTTCCCGCTTTAGGTAACACTTCAACGCGGCGCACGTAAAGTCTGGCTTCTTGGATGATGGTTTTGTACTCGTTGGCATGAGCCATCAAATGGAAAGCGACACTGCTGAGATTGAGTCTCAGGCGAATATCCACTCCGTTCAGCAAATACTTGTCTTGCAACCACATGTCCAAATGCAAACGATCCATCAGTTCTAAATTACGACCTTGCAAGATTTTCCTTCGACGTTCGCGAAAACCCACATTGTGAGGATTGTCATCGGCTGTCAGGGCTGTGTCGTTAAACGTGTCTTCACGTGTCAGGTTTCCATACCACGCAAGCATCCAGATGGGTGTTCTTGGCCTCTTTTCCGTACGTCAAGAGATTTTCTAGGTACGCTCGGTAAGGGTAAGTATCCATGCTACTGCTGACCAGTTTGTTATTCAAGTACAAATCCACTTCGCTGAACAAGGAATGCATGAAATTGTTGACGGGAGCTACTCTGGCATCGGCTATCGGATTGGTGTTGTCGGTTTTGATCACTTTCAGTTTCAGGTACAAGTAACTGCTATTCAGATCGAGATAATCTTCCGGCTGTCATTTGATTTCAAACTCGATGGGAGCTGAATCCGTCAAAGAGGAGACGGGATGAAATTCGACCCATTGTGATTCTTGCATCGTCATCATGGTGGGTGGCATGGCAAACAGATCCAGTTCCGACTTGGAACAAGCGCAAGACTCTCGGTGCATCATTTTCTCTGATTTAATAATCATAAACGTCTAACTCTCGGTCGGTTTTTCTTTTCTTAGACTTTCTAGCTCTAGGGGTGTGAAGTCCTCTCAAGGGGTGTTTTCGTCGTCTCTTTCTGCCTTGTCCTTGCTGTGGCGTCAGGGAAGCAGGAATGTCTGACTCGGTACTGCCCAGGGCATTTATAGGAGTTTCTCGCCGGCCCCAAATGTCTTTGCCAGTTTGAAGCAAGACATTTTTGCCTGCTCTCAAGAAAGCTTCTTTGGGGTTTTGTTTGTCAATGATGACATTTTGGAGAAATTCTTTACCTTGCGTCAACGCGGCATCTTTTAAGGCGTGCAATCCCCGTGTCACCATCGGTTTCAAAACGGGAACCACTGTACGAAAGGCCGATTTGAGCATATCACCTAAACCATGTCCTCGCTGTCGAGCGACTCCTTGGTACACAGGATACATGACTGACAAAAGGTTAGGGTAATCGTTTTCGAAAATGGAGTTTCACTGTGACTTTCCCTTTGGTGAATGAAATATTTTGTCCCAGATCTCCTTTTATAGTAATGTTGACAGTGTCGAAATACGACTTACTGACGGGCAAATAGTGAGGATGTACAAATTCGCGGTGAACGTGATAGGTGTTTCCACCTTCCTCCTCAGCAGCCGTGGCAGAATCCATTTTGAAAGGAATGACACGCAGTAACGGTACGGAGGTGTGTCCCATAAGGTTGTACTCCGCCACATCGGAGTATACAAAAATCAAATTCAGTCCTTGGTTCATTTCTACAGGGAATCTAAAATATCTTCCAAAATCTGAGTTACTGGTCACGGCTGGTATTTCGTTTCTAATCTTGATCAACTTAGGGTCTCCACCCAAAATGTCAAACAATTCAGGACAAAATGTAATGGCCAATACTTTGTCCTCTGAAAATGTAATGAGTAGGCGACGAGATATTTTGTGGTAATCGATCGTGACACTTTTTCTGGTTTTCTCCAAGACTTTACCAAACACGTTAATGAACCTGTCAGCCATAGTGTTCACCAAATGTTGACCACTAAAATAATAGCCTGAGGGAATTTTCAACCGATAAGTGGTTCGTTTAGTTTTGGGGTTTTGTGATTTCATAGAGTCAGCTACACTGCTACGTTCATCCAAGGCTTGTTGCACTTGTTCGTCATGAACTTCTACCGTAAAAGTGTTTTGATTTTCGATGATGTTTTTGATTTGTGTAGGGTGAATCATTTCCTCTAAAGCCACTTCCCAATGGGCTTCGTGATCCAATTGAATGGCCTGAGGTAATTTGGCCGTGTAACAGCACAAAGTGTTATTGGGAAACACCTCCATGGAACTGTCACTGGGTAACGTTAAGTAAAATTGGTTGTTCATAATTCCAGAGTTCTAATGTCCGAGGAGTCGCTGGAAGTCAGAGGAGTATCTAAAAGAGGATTGTTGTGATTGGATTGGTGACTAACGTTGGACGCAAGGCCACCGTTGTTGTTGTTGTTTCCGTTGGAAGAATATTTCAGAGACGGATTGGGAAGAAGGTAACCAATGCAACTGCTAAGTAAAATAGTCCACAATTGTTTGTCTCCTTGTTGAAAACTCAAATTGGCAATGGCAGCACCAATGACACAATACACCACAAAGATTTGGCAGATAATGACGATTTGCGTTTTAGGCACACGTTCTCCACACCACACCCACAAGAGTTGCTTTTGTAGATCTTGCAGAGAAGAACTGGGCGACGGGGTGGTCACTGTAGTAACTGAGGCTGTGTTGAAGGGCATGATGGTCACTTCTTTTTATAGTCGATCCAAGAGTCAAAACTGGGAGGATATCCTTTCCAACGTACTTTGACTTCTTTGACACGTTTTGTTTCTACTTTTCGGGTTCTTCGATCAAGTATGCTTTCGATCTCGTACACGTCGTCTTCTTTTTTGGTCACACGTTGTAACTCGGGCAAGTAAAACGTTCCTTTTAACACTTCTCCGTTCATGTCTTCTAATTTATAGACGGAAGGATGACGGCCACGCACACGTTCGGTGACACGAAATAATTCGGTGGTCCAGTTGGGTAAGTAACTTTTGTCGAAAGTGCGTTTGGTTTTACCAATGCGCACCCAATCTCCTGCTGCCAATACTCCACCTTTCTTGGGGGCAGTTACCGTCGAGGACGGACCAAACAGACGCTCGAAGACGGTCACTTCGTTGTCAGGAGTCACTTCTTGTGGGGCACACCCTATGCTCCGATGGTAAGATTGATTGTACGATTGGACGAGGTGTGGCAAGACGTCGATGTACTTGAGAGTGTGTTGATGCGTAAAATATTTCCACATGCGTTCTTTCAAGGTGCGTTGAAAACGTTCCACGATGCTGGCTTTGGTTTCGGGATTCTTGGTGGTGAAAAAATGAATGTCAAGTTTCTTCAATTCTTTTTGGAAAGCTTGGTTTAGAAATTCGGTGCCTTTGTCGGTTTGCCATCGAAGAGGGTGAAGTCCACTTTGTTTCAACACCAGTTGGAAGGCTCGCACTAACTCACTGCTCGATTTGGAAGTCAATGGTACGACCCAAGCAAATTTGGAAAAGACGTCGATCACACGAAACAAATATTTGTAACCACGATTGTAGGTGGCTAAATGAGAGACATCGGCTAAATCGGCTTGCCATTGATGATCGATGCCCTCCACTTGGGTGCGACTTCTGGAAAATTTTCGTCGAATGGGTTTGTGTAAGGTGTACGTGGCTTGTTCTTGTAACCAGCGTTGCACATGAGGTAAACGGATACTTTTCAGTCACGTTTTGGCAGCACGATACAATTTCTGAACTCCTCCGTAACCTGCGGGATGGGATGGGTCGTAATAAATGCTGGCTAACACCTCCATTTTTTAATAAGTGATTCACTCTTCGCTGATGGTACTCTGAAGTGGTTTAGAAACTGCTTTACGTGTCCGATGTGCCACAGGAGTAGAAGTGGAAGGTAGTTTTGGTGGTGGTGGTGGTGGTGGCAATGGGATGGCGTTGGTCTTCTTTTCCATTTTCACTTCTGCTTTCCCTTCTTTCTTTTTCACTTCCGTCAAAGGTGGAGTGGACATCATCTTTTAAACCCATGCTTTCAGTTCTTCTCGTTGGGGTGTAGTGGAAGGGGTCAACAAGGACGCTGCAATCTTACTAGGGATGGGAACTGCTGACGGTGTTTGAAAGACTTCTCTTGCCTCTTCTTCCTCAGGCAACCGTGAGGCTGCCTCTGTCTTGACCACTGGGAGCGGTAGTGGTTGTGGTGGTGGTGGTGAATTTTTCATCAGGGCCTTAAAATCTTTCAGAGTGGGTAGAGCTGTTTCGTCTAAAGCTTTCTGGTGAAAGAGTTGCAGTCGTTGCATCAATTAACCGTACCGTTGCGATTTTTCCGTTTCTGACAAATCGCTGCGATACATCAACGATTGCAATTCGTGTTGTAACTGGGACATCTCGGTCAAATGAGGATTGGGAGGTAAATGCGAGGTCCGTTGTTCTTGCAAACGATGGTATTCCATCCATCGTTTGTAAGGGACTAAAGCTAGTTTTCGTCCTTCCATCAGATTTCAAGGGGCACGTCTGAGATCTTTTTACTCCAGTGTCCTCCTTTTATCTTCTTGGAATTAGGGTGGGTATAATATGTCCCATCGCACTTAATATAGGTTTCGCTACTTCAGTAATAAGTCCTAACATGGGTAAAAATCCTCCGCGTTGCACCAACATCTTTTTCTTTTGACGAATGGGTATTTTCTTTTGGACCATTTGGCGAAGAACGTGTCGATGTTTGGCTAAGCATTTTTTCTGATGTTTAGTCAAAGGTATCGTGCCTTTCAAGACATTCAGACAACATTCGCTCACCGTATTGATGACATCTTTGGAGGCGGTTTGAATGAGTTTTTTTCGCATGGGTGGAGGAGCTTTGGACAGGACGGACAACATGTCCCAATGTTTGACTAAACGAGGTGGCAGTCCTTTCCTTTTCTTTCCTTTGGGGGTAGAAGAGGAATGTCTTTTGCGGGGTGACATCTTTGTTTGTTGATTACGGGGCACACAGCAAAAATACACTAACGTCGATGACTTGTCACACGGTCTTTTATCCTTTTTTGGGGACTATCGCTTCGTCATAAAGGTGACGATGTGTTTTCCAAAATCGCCAAAGAATCCTCCTCTTTGGTGGCTCCTCTTTTTCTTTGGACGAGTGTGTCTTTTCTGGGTGTGTCGCCTATGTTTGGCTAAGCGCTTTTTCGCATGACGAAACTGTCCTTTTCTTTTTCGTTTTTGGACAGGAGAACGACGATGAGGGAACATCTTTTGGTGAAAAAAAAAATACACTGACATCCATGGCTCAACATGCGGCTTTTTATCTTATTTTTTTTGGAGCCTGTCCTTTAACCTTATGGCAAAATCATTGGCTATCTTATCAAATTCAAGGAAAGAGCCAAAGAAACCACCCTTTTGGTGGCTTCTCCTTTTCTTTGGACGAGTGTGTCTTTTCTGAGGGTGACGTCGATGTTTGGCTAAGCGTTTCTTAGGATGACGTGACTGTCTTTTTCGTTTTCCTTTTCCTTTTTGGACCGAAGAAGAACGACGATGGTAACGGTGTGCACTTCTTGGAGGGGACATCTTTGGGCGTGCAGCAGCACAAAAAACACTGATCCGTATGGTTTGCCTCGGGTCTTTTTTATACTGGAATGCGTCGCCACTGATTGTTTTTACGTCGTATCAACTTGATGACAGGCAACATACGTCGTGGAGGAGTTCGCAATGGACTAAATCGGGACAGTTCTTGCTTGGACATATCCAGTAAACTCTGTAACACACCCGTTCTCTCTTGGAGTTTGATTTTGGGGGCAGGTACTTTGTGAGCAGCGGCCACTGCCGCTAAAGAGGAAGAGGGTGTCACCGCTGAAGGAGAAGTTTTTGGAGACGCTCTCTTGCGGGTAGAAGCTGTTTTCTGTGGAGTTTTTCTTTTTCTTTTTCTGAGGCTGTGACCTGGTCTTGACATCGTTGCTCTTTTTCTTTTTCTTCTGGGTACGTTTGGGTGCGGCCTTTTTCTTGGGAACGATTTTCGGCGCATTGGGATCCCATTTTAAGAGGGAACGAATGATGACACCTCCTAGAGAACCGCTACCTCCTGGTTTCAAAATGATTTGCTTTTTTGGTTTGAGTGTCGATGCGAGGATCGGCTAGTTGCGTCAAGGCGCCTTTGTTTCTCTCAAAAAAACGTTTGGTTTGATGTGGAATCTGAATGATGCCTTGCAGTAATTGACGTGCTGTCACCGTAAACCATCGTAAGACTTCTTTGAGACTAGCTTCTAAGACACGAGCACGTATTTATGGATTTTTTTCGCGACTGATACCGTACAAGGCACGAATCAATTTAATTTGAAGATGAGACTGAAGAGACGTCATGTTGACGATGTGTGAGACAGAGTCAAAGTGACCGAGGTTTTTATAGATTTTTTTTGCGTAATTGTGATTAAGTCGACGCCGGGGACGTGTACACGACAGGCCCTCCGTCTTGGCACCAGGGGTGAAACAGATGGGTACGAAATCGCAAATAATCGGGAGTGGTGGGTTTGAAATCCACGTGTAAATAAGCGTGTGGGGTTTGAGTGGCATAGTCGTACGCATTTGTCAGCCAAGGCGTCCCTAATTGTTTGGCTAAGACTTGTACTTGCGATTTATCTCTAGGTCTTTTAAACAACACCACGTAATGAGCATTGAGACTGATGATACGATGGGCTTCACTTTGTTGAAACAAATTTTGGGTGATGTAAATGACACTGGCATTACGATGATGCCCTCTGCGCATAAACCAGAGTTTAATTTCTTCTTCGTCTTCTTCTAACATGTCGTCAAATATAACCAAATGGGTTTGACTGGGGTCAGACACGATTCCGTCGTCTTCGCCAGGAATGCCTTCCACAAAGACGATGGAATCGCCTTGACTTTCTCGCAGAAGACTGTACGCCGATTGCCACTCTTTGTAACACCACACGATGCGTTGAGGGGGACGATCGATCAAATGATGTTTATGTTCGATCAAACGTTTGACAAATTCGGTTTTGTCGGAACCACTCGGTCCGGCAATGAGCATGTTAAAGGGATGGCGAAGATACAAGGCCTCCCAACTAGTCCGATCTACGTGCTTGTCAATGACTTTGACAGTGGTGGAGGAAGAGGGAGTAGAGACAGTAGTGATTGCCATAGTAGTGTAAGAAATGTCACTTTTTACACGAGGACAGACAAGACAAGAGTTTTTATATTTTTTTCAGGACACGTTTATTGTCATCTTTAATGGTGAACAACACGAAAGACAAAAATGCATAAAAGCCAAATGATTAAGTACATGAATAAAAGACACATCAAAACGATCAAAGTGGAATATAAACAAGTCTCTTTACAACATTTGTGATGATCAAGAGGTGAAATCGTACGGGTACTGTGTAATGTTCTGAGAGTCTCTACACTCCTTGGCACAGTCACACAGGTGTCCTCCCGGAATGGCCTTTCAGGGATGTCGATCACGGTCCTGTCCTGAAGAGAGTGGTTTGTCTTGGTCACGACTTCTTCTTCTTCTGGCACTGTCACTAACACTGGTTTAAAAGTTACTTTTTTCACGGAACGTTTTAATTTTTTAGGATTACAAATCTTGGGCATAGTGTGCCACTTCTTTTGTCCAAGCCTCCAAACCCCAACTTTTCCAGTCACGTACATCTTTCCAGTGAGGGTGTAAGTCACAAGCTACAAACACGTCGTCGTACACATCTTCAGTGTCTAAAAGTTGACGAATCTTGTTTTCCCGTAGAGGCTGAGAAGTATCAAGATAAAGCGCAAAGCTTTGAGCAGAATGAGTCTCTCGTGTACATTTAAAGGGACCATTTTCATGCTTTTTGAAGTGGTATGTACCGTTCTAAAGAGTCCACAAGGAATCGGCTGGTAAACGAAATCCCAGAAAGCAAGTCACTAAGACACACACTACACGTCGACCCCAATTCAATGGACACAGTTCTCCTAATAGGCGTTCGTAATACTCCACTGTTTGAATAGTGTCATTGATTTCCTTCCATGGAATTTCTTGTATCACGAATGATAAAGGTCGTGGCATAGTAGTCTGTTTTTATACCTCTTTTCTCTTACCTCAATCACTTCTCCTAGAGCGAAAGTAATGAATGTAGTGAGTAATTTCTGACCACTGCCATTCCTGGAAACGGTCAAGAATGTCAATAAAATCTTCAAATGTAAATGGTCTAAAGCGAAATAGTAGAACGAACGCACCCTTGATCCAGAGAAATCGGACTTGTTTGTTGACTTTTGTCAATTTCCTCTTGTGAATTTCTCGACACAAAAGTTCTACAGTCACTAATTCAGATTTGGCTCTGGCAAATCCCTGCCAAATGTCCTTGTAGATCTTCTCTTGCAATTCGTTTGGTACTCTTTGAAGATCATTTTTACATCGGGTTTAAATACTTGTCTAGGGGTTGTCCAACGTTTGACTCCTAACCCCTTAGCTGGTTTCTTACACGACATGGTATGCCCACTTCAATGACGAGGTCCCACTAAAGGTAGGTAGTGACAATCTGGAGACCATCGAGTATGTTCCAGGTAAGCGCAATCTTTCTTCTCCCACTCGTGAAGTGACACACCACAACTGAAGCACTTGACTTTATCCCCTTCGTCCAAGTAGATAAATCCAGCTCTAACTAATTCTTCGGGGGTAGGTCCTCCCAGATATTTTGGCCATTTTCCTCGAAAGGTTTGGAATCGACTTTCATAGTCACAGTATTCTGGCAAACGCACAGGGAACGAATATTCGTCTTTCACAGATTCATTTCGATGAGGGTACGGTGAAATATGTAGGAGTCTGCTCAGTTTTACGTGACATCCGTAGGGTGGTAGCCGCATGGTTTCATTAGGATGACATCCACCATGAAAACCAGTAAAGTGAAAAGGTGTGCGATAACGAGTGGCATCACTTTCACATCCATCAGGTTTGACACGCACAGCATCACTTTCCATCGTAGGTACAGTCGTAGCAAAATTTCCATGATGTGGTACTGAATCACTGAGGTCATAGCGTACGGCATCCCTGTCATCGCAAGGCACAGCATCGTACTCGAGTTTGCTCTTGCTTGATACTTGATGTTTGAAAGGATTCATCTTTCTTGCTTGGCAGTGGTAGTCACAATGAACTATTGGTCTTGGACGTTGTCCCTTTTTATACTAGTCGTAATGAAGTCTCGAGTTTGTACATCGTTCTTTTTTATGACCAGTTTTGGAAGTCTTCCTTTCTTTCTTCATGGACATCGGTACTACCTTCTCTAAGGTACCGTCATACCTGAACCGTAGTGTGATGGGTGGAAATGCCATAGAAAGGTAAGGACAATGCGGAGACCATTGAGTATGTTCCAGAATAGCTGAATCTTTATAGATACATCGATCCATACGCAACTTCAGACCACAGCTGAAACACTGTACTTCGTATCCCAATCCAGTCTCAGATCCCAAGCAGACAAACCCTGTTCTAGCTAAAACATTCGCAGTAGGTAATCCTTCCCTATCCGTGGGCCATTTTTGAAACGTTTCCAGTCGACTGGCACAACTACAATAGTCAGGCAAGAAAACAGGAAAATGGTATGGTTTGAACTTGGAGTTCTCTGTGGGTTTCTCACTCGATTCTTGCTGTATCGAAGTCATCCTTCTGGTTGGTGACTATCGTCCTGGAACCATTTTTTTTTATACCAGCGTGTCCGTACGGTAAAGTGAAGTGATTGGGAAGCCGTACTCGCTTCTGGTACACGATTTGACAGACTTTTTCCCAGGGCCGGGTAACGATGTGGTGTGTGGATAAACGTACAATCTTGTGCGGTTCGTGCCAGGTCACTTTAAAATTTCCATCCTGTCCAGACGGCAAGGCTTCTTTCAAGACGCCAAAGTTTACCAGTTGACTGGTGCGATAATTGAGAGTCAATCCTTTCACTTTGCACTCCGTGTACACTTTTCCTTGTGGGTCACGGTATTCCTAGCCGTAATTTTTGGGACCGCCACTTGCAAAACTTAGAATCTTGTCGTTGGGATGCTCGTCCGTCCAGGCTCCTAAACGGTCTCCTTCGATGACAGGGTGAGGTTGACCCAGGGGATCGATGCAGATGCAACTGTCCGTGTCAAAATACAGCACACGATCTCCTAATAGTTCTAAAGCTTCGTACAGTTTTAAGCGAGCATGGGCTGTCACGTAAGCCGCAATGATAACATTTCCAAATTCGTCAGCTTCTACAAAATCCAGTTCTTCTTCGTAATTGACTAAGATCAAGTCCTTACGAAGGACGTCCATGTGTTTCATGTATTTGGTTTTGTCGTGAATCATCTGAAAGTAGCGGGAAGGTTCTGTCAAATACTCCGTCTTGGGTAAACACGGTCGTTGTGCCATTTTGCCACACAAACAATTTAACATCACTTTGGCAAACGATCGCCTTCCTTCGTTTTTATCCACGTGCTCTAAAGTGATGCCATTCTGCTCCCAGTATTTCTTTTTGAATTTTTTTTTTTGGTCTTCGGGAGTGTGGCAGCAGGAAGGATAGCCGCTAGCTTCTTGTTTCAGTTTCAAAAAGGCATTCACATAGTCTGCAAAAATGCCTTTCTGAGTCTCGTCGCCCTTGTGGTATTTTTCTGTCTTGGGAAAGTGGTAAATTTCCTACACTTCTAACAGTTGGTATCCCAGGTCCAGAGCTTTGAACAATTCCACGCTGACCCATGTTCCCGTCAAGGCGCGTTCTTCCTGAGTGTGCTGACAAGGTTGGTCTTGGTTGCACGTTTGGGCACAAGTACGGCACAAGGGAAACATCAGTTTTCCTTGGCAATGGTGAGGTAAAACGGGATGGTACAAGTACGTGGGAGGCAAGACTTTACATTTGATCAATCCTTCGTATTGTCGAATATTGTCCACGTCGATGTGTTCCGTCAGCAATTGTGGGTACTCTGCGGGAAAGTGACAGTATTTGTACACGTACGGATACAGAGAACACACGTCCAAGTATTTGATTTCCTCTCCTTTCTCTTCGTCGGCTTGGTATAGCAAACAGGTGTCATTCGTCCGTCCTCCGTACAAACTGTCCCTTGGGTTCAGTGGATCCACCAGCTTGTAACTTTCCACGATGCGCTTAAACTCGGGATCGGTTTTCAATCGCAGATCGTACTCGTGTTCCCACATTTCTACCACTTGGTATCCTTGCTCTTCTAACCTCAAGCGTCTCTGACAAGTGGCCTGGTAGAAGTCTTCCATAGTCCGTTGTAAAAATTGATTTTTAGTGTTACGTTCAGGGTAGCAGATGGGACATCCGTGAAATAAGCACCCGTTAAACTCGTACACAATCTGGGGTTTTCTAAGTCCCAGCCATCTACCGAATACTTTCCAATGGTCTTTTCGCCTCCTCCGTTATGGCCATCTTTTGTCTTTAGCTAGGAAACGTAATGTACATCAATGGCCTCATGACTTCCATCAACGGAAATCTGACATGATTTCACAACGTTGTCAACCTTGTCAAAAATAATTTGTTTGATGTTACTTGTTACTTGTTGGTTGAATAAAAAATGTTGTGTTTTGAAAAAAATTTGTCTGTCGTTTGTTTTCAAAAAGCACTGTGAATATATGCTCTTTGACTTTCTCTCTATCCCTCACCATGACATTCGCTATCATAACGTTCCAACACTAAAACTGAGTTGGGATGTTTTCAATTGCGTTCGCGTTTGAACCATATAAAGCGGGTTGTTCTCCAGTCTGACCATCCACTGTTGACTCGTCTACCTATGAACATGCCTTCCAGACTAGCTAAGCTGAACGAAGCTTACGTCAATTTACATCGTGTCAGGCTAAACCTGATACCTAAGCCTGAAGAGATAGAGAATGTCAGGATGTTATCCATAGCCCAAGACCTGATAGAAGAGGTCTTTAGAGAGGAAATCAAGAAAGAACAAGAAGAATGGACAGAGAAGTACAGACTTCAGAAGCAGAGAGAACAGCAACAACAGCAGCAGCAACAGGACCAGCAAGAACCAGACAGAGGTTTTGTCGACTGCCGTGTGGACACCAAAGAGTTCTCCTTCTCTTTCCGCAGAAGCAGGCCGTATCGTATAGGAAAGCCTGCTGCCAGACGGGGACGCAATCTTAGGCAGTAAAAAAAAGATTGCCATCACTCCCGTTAACAAAACAAAACAGCCCTTTTCAGGGCTACCCCAATACTCTCGAAAAGACATACTAATTCAATTTGCCAAAACAAATTTGTGTTTGTGTCTTTAAAAAATAAATAGAAGTGCGTCTATAAGCACTTCGTTTCTTTTGTCAGTAAAAAATCCACCCTTTGTTTTCTCTGTCTTGTCAAATCGTGCATGTCTGTGTTTGTAAGTAAAAAGTCAACGTGAGTGATTCTTTTAGGTCCGCGCGTTTAATGTGATGGTAAGTGTTTGTGTCAGGGGATGTTTATATATGTATATAAAGCGAAGCGATCGTCAGTCTAGCTACCCATCATTGACTCGTCAACTTTAAAAATGAATAGCAGAATTGCTAAGCTTTTAGAACTCCAAATGCACCTGGAATATGCCAGGCGACTTTTAGATGAACTGGCTATGGAGGCAAAACTGGAGGAAGAGAGAATTAAAGAGGAGGAAGAGAAGATGAAAAAGAAGAAAGAGAAGGAGGAAAGGATCCTGCCTCACCTCATGCTAAGTCTTGTGTGTGAGGTGAAACATGAGGTCAGGACGCCTCCAAATCCAGGACCAGCACGACAACCAGCACCACAACCACTACCAGCACCACAACGTCATCATCCACGGTTGTGGTATAGGAGAAGGAGGGAAGCCTTCACAATCCCAGAGACGGAAGACTGGGAGAGTGAAGCAACTCAAGCCCCCTCTGCACTCCCAACCACACGTGTCAATTGTGAGCAAGATTGGAGTCGTCGTTGTGTGTGTGGTGCCCGCCCTTGGAGGTGCCAGCATTAACCAGGTGCAATTGGAGTTCAAGAAAAAAAAAACAGCCCTTTTCAGGGCTAACCAGATCTCTAGAAAAGAGAGACTATTCAATTTGCCAATTGGTGTGAATGTAGAGTAGTGTGACTATAAACACTCACTCCTTTACTGATGTGTGTGTGTGTGTGTGTGTGTGTGTGTGTTTGCATGCGCATTCGTTTGTGAGGATAGTAGAGTGTGTATGTTTTATGCTTTCTCGTGCGTTGGTGAGGATAGTAAATAGGTGTGTGTGTTTTATGCTTTTTCGTTCGTTGGTGAGGATAGTATATGTGTGTGTGTTTTATGCTTTCTCGTTCGTTGGTGAGGATAGTATATGTGGGTGTTTTATGCATTCTCGTTCGTTGGTGAGGATAGTAAATAGGTGTGTGTTTTATGCTTTCTCGTTCGTTGTTGAGGATAGTATATCATATGTGAAGTGAGTGTAAGGGATGTTTTCGTTCACGTCCGTGCTTGACGTATATAACGCGGAAAGCTCGTCAGTCTGGCTACCCACGTTGACTAGTCAACACCTTCATGAAAAAAATGAATTTGTTCAATGAATTAAGAGACAGTTATTTTTTGATGATGGATGCAGCCTACGTGGTGGAAAGGCTAGAACAAGAATGGAGCTATCCAGTCTTGAAAGACTTTGTGACCAATCAAGTCACTAGCCTCAAAGTAGCCAGGGATCTGATGGCCGGAATGATAGAGGAGGAGGTGCAAAAAATAAGAGGATTCATCAAGCCTAAGTATGTAAGAGTGGGAACATTGAAGGAAGCCCTTGATCTTATCATCCAAGTGAGGAGATTCTTGCAAGATACATTTAATTGGTCAGAGTGGTCTTTTGTCCAGTGGGGTTTACAACAATTAATAAAAGTAGAAGACAAGATGAAAAAAGTAATGAAGGAAGAGGTAAAGAAAATCAAAGACACTTGGACAAAAGAGAGAAAGGAGAAGGAAAACCAAAAAAAGAAAGAGGACTTTGAAACACTTAACATCAACTGGATGAAAATACAGAAAAAAATTTAGAGACATGGGACATCCAGACTGGATACCAGAAGAAGAAAAGAAAAAGACGAAGAAAGGAATCAGTGGAAAATTAAGAAGATGATGGAAGAACTGGAGACAATAGAAACAAAAAACCAAAGGCCCTTTTCAGGGCCACTCCATTCCCTCGAAAAGATTTATTCTTTCTTGCCTAAAAAAAAAAAAAAAAAAAAAATTAAAAACCTACTCTACTATTCACTGACACGAACGCGAATGATTCGTGTTTGTATATAGAAATGACACAGGTGGCATGTCGTCACGGAACTTGCTACATTGTTGCAACTGTCCAGTACCGTGACGTCACCCTACCTGTTCCATTCCTCTTGTCCCTATACATTCCCTATGTTAAATTTCCATTGACGCTATACGGTCCCAGGGTGATATTTTGACGCTATAAATCGTGACGCTATACGGTCCCAGGTGGGGTCTGTAATACTAATTCCCATTGACGCTATAGTATCCCACTACACTACTAACAGCCTTCGGACATTATAATATTAAATAATATGTGTCTAGACCCTTATTAATAGGTTTTATAAAAACGTGTGTGTGTGTGTGTGTGTGTGTGTGTGTGTGTGTGTGTGTGTGATTTTGAATTTTAACGTAGCTTTAAAAATGCTTCATTCATATCGCTACGATGCCTGCAGTGTGGCAGCTTATGGTGATGTCTAGCACTGGGGCATTATGCAGCAAACATGTACCATGATGTTCCAACTAGTCACATTATCATGACACCAGACAGACCATCCCTAACACTAACTTCTTAATGCTGAGCGCCTAGCGAGGCAGCTGTTAGTACCATTTTTATGTCTTTGATATGACGCGGCCGGGGTTCTAACCCACAACCTTCTGCATCCGAGACGGACGCTCTAACCACTAGACCACCGGAGCGTTCCCTTTTTTATAAAGCATGAAGAAAGAAATACAAATAAAAATAATATTAAATAGGTTACACTATGTCTTTTCATTGCTAAAAATAAATGTACCGTACAAATCTTGACAGGCTGTTGCAACCTTGTATCATTGGTACTGCGAACACAGTATTAAAATCTCATGGAAAGTGTACACCTAACCGTTACGAAAGTTCATTTTTTTTTTCTCACTTCACATCCACATATTATCTACCTTATAGGATTTCTAAGAATTCCTGCACGATGTTTAATTCATTTAGAAGAGCGGGATTATTATCGTTATGGTTATTTTATTAAAACGCTAATGCTAATCAGTGGAAATTCATCACAGATTTAGAGAACATAGAAGTGATAAC
>JAECUM010009832.1:0-145132 GCA_016617855.1 Megalonaias nervosa | reverse complement strand
GGCATTGGGTCATCCACACAGGAATTTGTAATTATCCAGACATGGCATATGACAGGGCATTGGGTCATCCACACAGGAATTTGTAATTATCCAGACATGGCATATGACAGGGCATTGGGTCATCCACGCAGGAATCTGTAATTATCCAGACATGGCATGTGACAGGGCATTGGGTCATCCACACAGGAATCCGTAATTATCCAGACATGGCATATGCCATGGCATTGGGTCATCTACGCAGAAATCTGTAATTATCCAGACATGGCATATGACAGGGCATTGGGTCATCTACGCAGGAATCTGTAATTATCCAGACATGGCATATGCCATGGCATTGGGTCATCTACGCAGAAATCTGTAATTATCCAGACATGGCATATGACAGGGCATTGGGTCATCTACGCAGGAATCTGTAATTATCCAGACATGGCATATGACAGGGCATTCGGTCATCCACGCAGGAATCTGTAATTATCCAGACATGGCATATGACAGGGCATTGGGTCATCCACGCAGGAATCTGTAATTATCCAGACATGGCATATGACAGGGCATTGGGTCATCTACGCAGGAATCATGTAATAATGTTTATTATCGAGACATGGTATTGGGTCATCCACACAGCAGTCTGTATCCAGACATGGCACATCACATGGTATTGGGTCATCTAAACATGAATCCTGTAATAATGTGTATTATCCAGACATGGCACATCACATGGCATTGGGTCATCCACACAGGAATCCTGTAACAATGTGTATTATCCAGACATGGCACATCACATGGTATTGGGTCATCCACATAGGAATCCTATAATAATTTTATTATCCAGACATGGCACATCACACGGTATTTGTCATCCAGACAGGAATCCTGTAATAATGTTTATTATCCAGACATGGCTTTGTGTAGCTACAGTATCAGGGATATTTTTTATACCCTTTGTTTATCCCAAACTGCATCTCATCCTGAATTGTTGAGTGTAAGTTGACCAGACTTGGCACATTAGTTGCAGTTTCTCACTCAGGATCCCAAAGGCAGTGCATGCTGTGTTCCCCGTCTGCAAAATTTATGGGGCATTGCAACTTGCAGATTACTGCAGACTTTGAATGTTCTGGTTGCCCAGTGTGTTGTGTTAAAATGGATATAAATTGCCATCATACAGATTTGATCACCTGTAGCATCTTTGGCCATTGCTAGTGTCATCATGGACATCAGTGGACATGCACTAAAGAAAGTAGTAAGCACATTTTTCATTTCTTTTTTTCTGATGAAAATTGTACCCAGAGGGTGCACTGGTGTCAAGATTTGGGGAACACAGGACTACAAATTACAGGAAGCCTGTGATACAATGGAAGACTTGTAATTCATGTAACATATTTCATGTTTGATTTTCCATTATCACAGTTGAAAGAGGTTTGATGCAGGGTTAATGCATAGGGTTTACATTGATGTTGCAAGTCAGACAATATATAATACAAAGCGTTTAACTTTGTAATGTTAGCAACTAATTTTTGGGGGTTTTTTTCTATCTTGAGCTTCAATTTCTAATTAATTAATTATGTATATACATACACTAAATGAACATTAATGACCAGGTTGTTTTTGCTATTTTGAAAACTGCACATTATCTCATATTTTGTTGCCTCAGAAAAGTTATTTAGAAGATAAGTTAGAATTAACAATTGCAACTTTCTCAACATTTGCATACAAATAAAATATTGATGAGTATTACAGTACAGCCCAACCTATCAGTCTGAGAAAGGTCCATCTAATTTAAGCATCCTCCTACTATAAACAGACACATTTTTCAGGTTCCTTATACCTGTTTCAGTTTTTTTTTTAAAAACAAAAAAAAAAACAAAAAGACTTGTTAGCAATTACCTGGTACCTACTTTTAAAAGACATATTTGTTACTTTTGCTTATGAAAAGTGTGACCATAGTTTAAAATTCCATCCAAGATATACAGTTTATTGCTGTGAAAATACTATTCTTTTTTTTCTTTTGCAGATTCAGCCCAATAACTATGCCAGTTTCTATGACGATGCCAGACAGACATGGTCCTTGATGTTTGACACAGAACAAAATGTCATCCAGTTTGCCAAACAGGTATGATGGCTCTTGTTGCACATTGGATGCTTTGGAACAATATTTTGATAAAATCATCCCTTCAGTTTCAAAATTGAAAAAAGTTAAGAAAATTCACCAATACTAAACAGGGGTTTGTGATTTTTGTTGTTGTAGCAATTGCATAGATGTAAATTAACATAATAAATAAAATAACTTCAGAAAACCTTGAATTTCAAACCACAGAAAAAAATAAATCTTTTTCTTGTTGTACCCGAAAGTACTGGAAGTGAAAAGCATTATAACTGATCTATGTTAACATGCATTATAGGGACAGAAATTAAGAACTGAAGCTATTGAAATGGCCTTTTTATGTTAAAGTAGCAGCATGAAAAACGGAATACAATTATTGAAGTTTAGTAGTATAGACATGGAGGATGAGGTTTCATTTGTCAAGTTTAGGACTGTAAATATCTAGGATTGGTTTCAATGTCAAGTTTAATTATATAGACATGTAGGAGTGGGTCTCTGTAAGAGCATAAGGTTTAGATGTATAGATATGGAGAATCAGGTCTGATTGTGAGATTTAGTGGTATATACATGTAGATCTCAGTGTAGGGTTTAGTTGTATAGACATGGAGGATCAAGTCTGATTGTGAGGCCTAGAAGTATAGTCCAGTGATTATTTTTTCTTGTTTTAAAGTGGAATTCCACTTTTCTTCTGGCCTGAATCTGATTTTGCTTGATGTGGTTTATTTTGTTTTCTATCATCTCCAATCTGGTTTTTAAATAATGGTTTGTCCAGCCCCATTGTGCTAATTTAACTGTATAAGGACAGTCCTTGTAATAATATTGTTCCATATGTTATTTAAAAGCCAATCATTGTAAAGAGTATTCTGATTAGACAGAATTTTATTCTGTACCAATGAATCCTCACATAATGGAAACTGATGGAAATAAGCATGATTGCCAAAGATGGTGTCTTGAATTATTGATAATGACACAGACATAATGAGTTGGGATAAAGGTGTGAAAACTGTGTCTTGAATGCAAAGTCAGTGGAAATATAGTTTATACATTTGTAAGAAAACTGAATGGCAGAGAACTAGCATTTTGAGATTTTTGCCAGAAAGATTTGAACTACTATTGCCAACTCTACAGTGGCGTTGAGTGTGCTAAATGAGAAGGAGTCGGACCAGTATGATTTGGAATTTAGAAAGACAACATATAGAGCAGTGCTATGGAAGTGATGATATTGTTGTCAGATACCCTTGTCTGTCAAAGATGGTCATGTCTTTCCTGAGTTGTTTTCATGGCCCACAAATAGAATCATCCTTCAATGACACGAAACCTTCAACTCAGCACAGAACATCAAGCGTTGTCTGAAGGCATCAGGAAAAAGTGCAGAACAGTATTTTAAGCATGATTTATTACATGAGAGTGCAGATGCAGCCCTGTCTTAGAATATGTGAACTCCATATAAACAATGCAAGGAGCTTCACAGGAAAAAAAAATCTTACTGAGAATGAAAAGAAAAAAATGAACATTGAGCACACAAAATCAGTGGTTACAAAAAAGGAAGCATAATAAATCTTTGCCTAGGCTGCAAAGAAAGCAAGATTAGCACATAAGCATCAACAGGTTGTGTTCAACCAATAGGGGAAAACACAAGTGAATTTATGTGAATATTTTTATATAGTTAATGTATATAATTAAAAGTTGTACAATAAATCGGAAAAAAACCCATTTGTTATCAGAAGAGAAAAGTGTGATATACATGTAATATGTACTGCAAAAATTTAAAACTATTGTCACTGAATTATTGTGTCAACATTGACATGCTCATGTAATAACTTCTGCACTAATATTATTGGAGAACACGATGATATGATATCAGCTTGATGTGACAATGTACATTGTGAAATTCTTCAATTATTGTTTAAAGTTGGGTATGTTGTTTTCTTTAATGATGTATTTTGTTGGAATGAAATATCAATTTTGCTAAATATTACGATAATGAGAGCCATCAGGAGTTTTTTTTATGCTCTCAGAGACAGTGCCCTTTGAAACCCCACTGGGGGTGGGGAGGACCCTCCCCACCCCCAACCTTTTTCACAATTTCATTTATTTTTCCTAAAGAACCAAAATCATGTCTGATAGACATGGAGGATCAAGTCTCATTTGTGAAGCTTGGTAGTATAGAAATGGAAGATTGGTTTGATTGTGAAAATTAGTAGTATAGACTTGGATGATCAGGTCTCATTGTGAGGATTAGTAGTATAGACTTGGATGATTGGGTCTCAGTGTGAGGATAGTATAGACTAGGATGATCGGGTCTCGGTGTGATAATTAGTGGTACAGACTTGGATGATTAGGTCTCAGTGTGAGGTTTAGTAGTATAGACTTGGATGATCAGGTCTCAGTGTGAGGATTAGTAGTATAGACTTGGATGATCAGGTCTCTGAGAATTACTTGTGTAGACTTGGATGATCTGTCTCAGTGTGATAATTAGTAGTTTAGACTTGGATGATCAAGTCCCAGTGTGAGGATTAGTAGTATAGACTTGGATGATCAGGTCTCAGTGTGAGGATTAGTAGTATAGACTAGGATGATCAGATCTCAGTGTGAGGATTAGTAGTGTTGGATGATCAGATGTATGTGTGAGGTTTAGTAGTAGAGACTTGGATGATCAGATCTCAGTGTGAGGATTAGTAGTATAGACTTGGATGATTGGGCCTCAGTGTGATCTCAATGTGAGGATTAGTAGTATAGACTTGGATGATTGGGTCTCAGTGTGATGTTTAGTAGTATAGACTTGAATGATCGGGTCTCAGTGCGAGGATTAGTAGTATAGACTTGGATGATTGGTCTCAGTGCACGGATTAATAGTATAGACTTGGATGATCGGGTCTTAGTGTGAGGATTAGTAGTATAGACTTGGATGATTGGGTCTCATTGCGAGGATTAGTAGTATAGACTTGGATGATCTGGTCTCAGGGCGAGGATTAGTTATATAAACTTGGATGATCAGGTCTCAGTGTGAAGATTAGTAGTATAGACTTGGATGATCTGGTCTCAGTGTGAGGATTAGTAGTATAGACTTGGATGATCTGGTCTCAATGTGAGGATTAGTAGTATACATTTGAATGAACCGGTCTCAGTGTGAGAATTAGTAGTGTTGGATGATCAGGTCTCAGTGTGAGGATTAGTAGTATAGACTTGGATGATTGGGTCTCATTGTGAGGATTAGTAGTATAGACTTGGATGATCTGGTCTCAATGTGAGGATTAGTAGTATACGTTTGAATGAACTGGTCTCAGTGTGAGAATTAGTAGTGTTGGATGATCAGGTCTCAGTGTGAGGTTTAGTAGTATAGACTTGGATGATTGGGTCTCAGTGTGAGGATTAGTAGTATCGGGTCTCAGTGTGAGAACAATGAATTGCATGGTGTTGTTTACAGAGTCTAATACAAGAAAATGTACAGTTATCTATGAATTTCATGGTGGCATTCATTTGTTATGGCTGTCAGAAATGCTAACATAAACATACAAGTTTTACAAAGAAGTCAAAAAATTTATTGTAATATTGCAGACTTTTTCAGTGTTTCTGTTAGCATAAGGAAAAAGCATTTCGATTTGAGATCATGTTTTTTTTATTTTTGTGTACATGTACCATATGTACTTGCTTATAAATCAGTTCAGCTATAAGTCAACCCCTTCCCGTTTTAGGGCTGCAAAAAGCGAATTTCTCAGCTATAAGTCAACCCCCATCCCATTTTAGGGCTGCAGAAAGCGAATTTCTCAGCCATAAGTCAACCCCCTTCCCATTTTAGGGCTGCAAAAAGCGAATTTCTCTATGAACCATATATAAGTTGAGGTGTTTTTGCAAGTCAATCCATCTGCAAGGGGTGACATGTGGTCAGTGAGTCAGAGTTGCACTTGGTGGAAAAAAAAGTCAAACTGGATAGATGGATAGACAGAGATAGGACAAATAAAGACAAATGTAGAATAAATACATTTGTATTATTGAGTTGAATATGTCCAAATAAATTTAACAACTTAATTTGACTTTTATCCATCTTCATTTATTGAAATCCATAATGCTTAACCTTTTTTAATCCATTCATATAATAAGCCCATGGATTGAATTGTATGTCATATATGGGTATAAAAATGGTCATCCAGAATGATGTGATTCACAATATCACGTACTATATCAATTCCAAAACTATTATAATAAACTCAAGTAAAGTCCACATTCTTGTGATTCACAATATCCTGTACATGTCGCTGTCTAATATCATCTGGTTCGAAGCCAACAAAAATTATTTTCATCATCAGAGTTACGAAATAAAGTTCTGAATTCCTCCACTGTCATTGCAAACATCGTTCAACTCTGATTCCTTGTCTGATTATCTAGAACAAACTCACTAAAGAGTTCATCATCTTACCTCTCATAAATTGCATTGGAAATACCACATTACTAAAATTATTTGAACACAGTCTCTCCTGCATTACACATGCACTGAGATACTTAATCAGTCCATGGATACTTATATTTCCTGCCTTTGTAAATTCTCTGGACCCATCAACAATCTACTTGTGCCACAGTTTACACATATTTGCCTTGAATGGCTTGTTTAGGTAAACATCCAGTAGTTGCAATAATGACATGGTGCCACTGTTTACACATATTTGCCTTGAATGGCTTGTTTAGGTAAACATCCAATAGTTGCAATAACGACATGGTGCCACTTTACACATATTTGCCTTGAATGGCTTGTTTAGGTAAACATCCAATAGTTGCAATAACGACATGGTGCCACTTTACACATATTTGCCTTGAATGGCTTGTTTAGGTAAACATCCAGTAGTTGCAATAATGACATGGTGCCACTGTTTACACATATTTGCCTTGAATGGCTTGTTTAGGTAAACATCCAATAGTTGCAATAACGACATGGTGCCACTTTACACATATTTGCCTTGAATGGCTTGTTTAGGTAAACATCCAGTAGTTGCAATAACAACGTGGTGCCACAAGGCATCAAGGCTTAGTATGTTTGATGCCGCTGCAACTTCAGTTTGACAAACTACTACACCTGAAACACACTGCTGTAGAGTGCACTCATTAAAGCAAACTCCCAATTTGCATAAGGGATTTTTTATTATTCAGATTTTCTTCATATGTCTGGCATTATCAACTAGAACAGACATTTTCTTCCACTACTTACACACCTATTTCTCCAACACACCAAATTCATGTTATGCAGCACTAGTGCAAAGTCTATAACCTTTGACATAAATGTTCCATCATATGCATTACATTTTCTTTTCCCCATATTGGTAAAAGTAGTTAAGTTCAGGTCGCGATGTATGATATCTAAGTGGCAAAGTGCACTGTAATTGACAGAACACTGACTATTCGTAAACTTTGACTGTTATTTATGTTGAGGTTGAGCTGGGGTCTGTAAGAAAAACATTGATCATACAGCCTTCGAAATCACATCAACGGATTGCTGCAACTGAACAGGTGTCTCTTGTGTGGTATGATCAAAGGGACTCAGCATGGTATTGAACAAGTATCAAGGCACAATCAAAGGATTGTCCGCTGGGGAAAACAAAGCAGTGCTGTTTTTACATATTGAAGGATTAAGGTAGAATTTATCTAATCAGCAAAACATCACATGTTTGCCTTTACATGCTAAGGGAGTGATGTAAGATTTTAATTATTTTTTATGTATCCTGATCATAAGACAAGCCCTACTCTGCATTAAGAAATTTTTTAGTATTAAAGGTTGAATTTTAAGCAAGTATATATGGTACATTCATTTTACTTATAAGAGTGTTATGTATATTTAATTAATTGCTTGTCTGTTAGTTTTAATTTTTTTTTAATTTCATTAAATGTTATTGTAATGTAACATTGTTTGCTCGACTTGACCTTGTCCAAAATTGAGTTCATTTCTGCTTAACCTGATTGACTTTTTTTATTATTTTTTTTTAATCATTTATGCAAACAACTAATAATAGCTTCATTATTCTCTATGGGTGTGAGCTCGTTGACTAAATTATTATTCAAGTTAACAAGAAGGCATAAACATGTTGATTTGGGTCAGGGTTTTGGGGATTCCAAAGTGAATTTTTTAGGGTATTATGTTTTTAAAAAAAACAAGGCTCATTAGATCATTCAAGAAGGTTATTTTCCACTGGGTAGTGGTTGTTTTTAGAAAAAGACTAATTTGTGACCTGAGGTCAAACAGAGAACTATATTATCTTGTGACTGTCAGGATTTTACCAGTTGTGCTTTAACATCTGGCACTTTAAGTTGCATTATGTTGTGTCCAGTTTGGGTGGAATTTTATTTTTTTCAAATTATTGAATTCAAGTGATTATTTTCTCTGGAAATACAAAAGTGCTGTGACAAAATTCTTGAATAAAGACATTCATTGGAATTTATACTGAATTCACACCTGGAATAATATTTCTGTAATTCAACAAGAGACTGTTGACACATAAGTATGATGCAGGCCATGACAGACACATCATCACCTTCAATTTTAAATCTCTTTGGGACTTGAACTGAATTTTATTCAGGACTTTTTATTACTAGGACTTGTGTCTTTAAAAACAGACGTCATTGCCTTCAATTTTAAATCTCTTTGGGACTTGAACTGAATTTTATTCAGGACTTTTTATTACTAGGACTTGTGTTTTTAATTCTTGGATTATTTTTGGATTTAATTTGCAATACCACAAGTTCTTTTTTCTCATTTTTCACCTTGTATTCTAGGGAAATAAATTATTTTTTAAATTTTACAAAGCTTGTTGTCTTCACTCTTTTTTGTTACTTATTTTAAGAGCATAGACTCATAACAAGAGTATTATCTTAATTGCACCTGTCCACATACAATAATTATGGTTTTATATTGCCATCTGTCCATTTTAGTGAAGAAACTTGTAAGTGACATTTTACTTGGATGATTGTCGATATGGCAACTTTTACACCACTATGCTGATCTGGCTAATGTACATTATGTTGTATAAATTATCTAGATAGCTCTGGCAAAAGCAAACAGTGCGGGTGGATCCCTGGATACCCTAATCTCCCAGGATTTGACCCTTGGAGATGGTAAGGTGCTGGAAAATGGAGACTTTGTAGAGGTCAAATATGAAGGCTGTCTTTTCACCAATTACACCTTTGGACAGGTAAGTGTGCAGGATATCATAAAATGTTCTAAATAGACATTTTGCTACTTGGTTGTTAAAATCAGTTTATGACAAAAATTTCATGCTCAGCCAATATCATATATATACTAAACATTAATTGTCAAACAGCCATGCAGAATTAGTGTCAAGCCATCCATGGGCAGACTACACATCAGTTTTGCCCTGTGTTATTTATCAGTTTCTTTTTAGTATTTTGATTTTTCCTGACCATCGTGCTCTTTTTGATCCAGTGCAATTTTGCAATTTGTGAATACTGTTATTGACCATGTGATCTGCATTTTGCATATCTATCTATATATGTATCTATCTATCTATCTATCTATCTATCTATCTATCTATCTATCTATCTATCTATCTATCATTGGTCACTGTCATCTAACCTCTGTCTGCATGGGTTCAAGTCTCTGGCTGGGCTTATGTAGGTACATGAGAAAGCTTGCCAACAGCTTCCCATTGATCGGTGGTTCTTCCCATCGTTTTCCTGGGTTTTAACTTAACCAATTACTCTGGTTGCAATGTATATCCTATTTTGCTGAAAAATGGCATTAAACCCCACAACAAAAGCAACAACACTTTTTGGTTATTGACTTTTTAAGCACAGACCAGGATGGTCATGCAATTAATTTCTAATATTTGTTCGTTGGTGTCCACATCACCGTAAGTTTATACAACACATGAATGATTTCACCATTTTCTGATCACTATTTCATTCAAATAATGTGTACTGGACCTACTATGTGATTTCTGTCTCTCACCATCCAATATTACAGACCAGATTAATTGTGCATGTAATTTTTTTGGTATTTGTTCTTTAGCATTTGTACTCCCACTTAGTGGAAAGTTACACAGTGCTTGGATGAGTTCCACTGTAGAGGGTGTTGATTTGCTCTGTAATCATTGGTGTCAACACAATGGACAGGATTAAGTGCTTTAAATGACTAATAATAATTATGATACATATCTGGAATGTGTGGAGCCTCATTCAGGACATGCATGTAGCATGCAGACATTGGATGTAGAATCATGGGGCTACAGTCATGGCCAGGCACAACACACGATTAAAAGGAAGGCAGACACCAATAAAAGACAGGATGATACCATTAGTAGCATTGCCACCGATTTCTCTTATTTACTACACATATGAGGTGGAGTGAAACGAGTCAGGCATGATCTCATCTCATGCAGGTAAGAACTGGTTATGGGGATCCAACATCCCCTAACCCATCCTGGTGTCACGATCCTCAGCCAGAACAGATATTTCAGTACTGTTAGGGCTAATTCCAAATAAGTATGACATCCCCATCTATACTTCTGATGATATTCAAAGTAGATTGACAGTAGTCACCTCCAGTCAGACACAGCCTCACCTGATACAGATAGGAACTGGTTAAGGGGGTCTATATGTCCTTACCTGTTCCACTATCATGAACCTGGCATGAAAAGGAAGGAAGTGATGTTATATTCTGTCAGTATATATTTATTCTGTTTTATTCTGCCATCAGATATAGATTACACACAGTCAATGCTGAATTGAATCTAACCTACAGATATGTCTGAGGGAGACTGCTTCCAGTGATCTGATATCATGTATTCTGTACCAGCATTGTAACACTGTCACTCACAGTAAAGAGATACCCAGTTCATTGCAACAACAGTCCCATTGCTCTATGGTCACTTGAGTGCCATTGTACCCAGTTTCTGTTAAAGCCATACAGGTATGCTTGTCACACTATGGCCAGTTTAGTGTGAATGTATTAAAGTTGCTATTAATGAGCCAGGGCAGTTTATAATAAAAAGAACAGTCTATTCCTGTTATGGATCCTAATTAGTCTGGTACCTTATGGATTCATCTCAATCCAGTGTTTTCACTTACCAGTGTTGATTGGCTCTAGTACAACCCATCATGACCTATTTTCTGTACTGGCTACAGTGACATTTTAGTCCCTGATGTTTGGAACATGAATAATACAGTAAGTGATATGTATTAATTATGTCCTTGGCACCAAACAAAGGAAATGCTGGCTTTCTTCCATCAGGACCAAACTTTCCATGTTGAATGTAGATCATGTATGGTCAGCACAGATTCCAAATGGCTTTTTATTATGCCTTAGATAATGGATTATGATGATACAATATAATATATCTTTACCCTGTGCTATAACACTAGCTTTAGCATTGCAGATTGCATGGTCTCCATCCAGTAGAAGACCCATGTCAGTCTATGGATAATATAATGCCATTGTGCCATGGTACCATGTCAGACCCATGGCCAGTATAGTGTCATAGTATTCAACTGCCCTGACAAACCCTGGTTCCAAGATACACCCTTGGCCAGATTTTTCCACAGCACCCTGGTACCATTAAGAAACCAATGCTGTCTATAACCTATTTGGGGTCCATGACTTTTGTGGATCCATCTAGGTATTTTCCATCACAGGCCAATGTCATATTGATTCATGGCCTGTAATGACTTACCAGTTTGGCACCAGCTTCAGCTACATCACAGTCCCGGATGCCTGTTGCCAAACTAGAATATGCTCAGAAGCTCAGTCATCTTCTAGATCTAGGAATGTCAGGGCAAATCGGAGTGTGCTTGAGTTAGAGATTCATTAGACTTTGCACAATAACTGCAGCTCAGCACTCACCTAAATGATGCGGGGCCCCGAGTGGCCAAGTGGTATAAAGCGCTCACCATTATGGATCACTGCCATCTCACCTCTGTGTGGGTTCGAGTCTCGGATTTGCCAGTAGCTTCTTGTGGGTCGGTGGTTCTTTCCAGGGTTTTCCAGGATTCTTCCTCCACCATTTATGCTGGCTGCCATGTATAGCCTATTTTGTTCTGAAAAATGGCATTAAACCCTACAGCAACAACTACAACCTAATGATGTATCTGCATCCATTGTTCTTTCTGCATTTCTCTCTATGTTCATTATCTGAGCAGTTATGTAACCTTCATGGATTGGAATAGGGTACCTAAGAGACAAACTTCTTAGACCAATAAATCCAGAGTTCTCCCATTTTCATTGTTTTCTTGGAAGAGATAAGGAACAGGATGAGAGGGGGACATTCCTTCCCATTCTGTTGATTCAGTCAGACTTAAGGTCGTGTCTACACTTTCCTTCTAAAATCCCATTTGGAAGAATTCAGTGTTTTCAACATAAAGGGAAAAACCATATTGCTGTTCCTTGGGTGATATACAGTATTTTGCAGTGCCTCCTCTCCATTCTAGGTTAACCTTCATTCATTATGGATGTCCCAAGAGACTGGTACTAAGTGGACATCTGGCATCTGTTCCATCAGGTTACTCCTGATGGTTCTTGATGCCAGAGATCAGTGGCATTCTTTGGCTGGTTATAGATCCAGCTCTTAACCTATTTATTCAGGCACCATGGTTCAGAGTAGAAAATGTCCAAATGGGTTTGGACATCAGTCCTGGGGTCTTAAAGTGTGTTATAGAGAGAACTGTGCTGTTTTTCACAGCCACCTATGCATCAGTGATTTCCATTTACCTGGTCAGCATTATACAAAAGCACTAGGTTCATTATTTTCCAAATTAAGATGTGCTCTTGTCTAACTTCTGCTTCTGCTCAGATTCCTTGCCAACAAGGACAAATCCATTCTAGTACCACCTGAAGGTTTTTACACCCATTTGATATATGGTTCAAAACATGTGAACAGTGTTGCTTTCCTTCAAGAACATACCTTGAAATCATCTCAGCAGCATTTTCAGTCCTCTCAAGCATTGCATCATGGCCCAAGATTGACAGGGGATCTTGTCATCCTGGGTCACCAGTTTATGAGACCATTGCAAGTGGTCATGTTGACCCAGTGATGACTAAAGTGTTGCCCACAGGAGCAAACACTATTATCTGATTATACAAGGTTACCTCTTAGTAATTGGGAGAACTCCACTTGGCTTATGGTGGGTGTTCCCTTGCAGGTCTATCCTTCACAAATAATTTTTTGTGCAGATGACAGCATGGCACACTGAGATGCCCACCTCCTGCCATCATTTCTGAAAAAGCCAGTGGATTGTGACCAACTGTTCATATTAGTATCCTAGAAAGCAACAGAGGACCCGATCTCCAGATCTCTGCTTCCTGGTTTGGGGTTTTCTGAGGTGGTGTCATCAATGACAAATCCACATTTAAGTCAGTCAAATTCTGGACAAGATAAATGCATTAGTGGACTCATCCCAAATCCAAACCAAATTGTCACTTCACCCCTCAGTATTCAGTCTGATCTATACCAGCTGAGATTGACCATTGGTAGATCTATCTGCAACAGTGTGGAATGCAAACTCCCAACCTTTCTCACTACAATGAGCATTCGACCTTTCCATGGATTGGAATGGTATAGGCACCTGTTCTTACTCTCCAACATCTTTGATCCCAAATATCCTTACAAAAAAGCAAGGGAATAAGAGTGACATCTTGTCCTGATTGCTACCCTCAAGTGGGAAAAATCATGGACAAATAGCTTAATAAATCAGGTCATGGGAACTTAAAGGAAATCATTACTGCAGATAACTAACTTTTGCCTATGACTATTCAAGATAAAGAAGTTAGCACCCATCTTGATAAAAGGTTACTGTTGCACAATCTCAGACACCACAGAATGAAGGATATAGGACAAGGCAAAGATCTTTCCATTGATCTGGTGAACTTTGATCTGATATGAAAAAGACCTGTGCTCAAAAGTGAATCTGATGGGTTTGGACATGGGAATCTGATGGGTTTGGACATGGGAATCTGATGGGTTCAGACATAGTTGAACAAGGCACCATTTTGACAGCTGTCTAGATTATTGCTTGTTCATCTCTTGTATAAGATCTGCCTCCTAGTTGTCCCACCTACAGCAGATAGGATCAGAAAAAAGCATGCCTTGATGGTCAACCTGATCTATTGACTGGTTATCTACTCTCTATATGAATACACCCTACCAAAACCTCATCGTTGCTATATCCTACTTACACAGCATACCGTCTGCTCCAGTAGTAATTGAAGTATGGGTGGAATTTGGTGCTGGTCATCTATCCAGTGGGAATCACTCTTGTCTTACTACCACCTATGTGGGTAGACAACTTCTGTCTTTTTATATGGCTGCAATTTAACTTGGGAATTATGGATTTGTGAGGTAATGTTCATACTCCAAAAGAGTTATGATCAGTAAGTATCATCGAAGAAACATATTTTACTCCAAAAATTGGTTTCTCAAAAAAGGGAGTAAGATGCAGTTAGCTAGCAGGCCTATAGGATAAGGACCCATGCCAAACAGGAGCAGTTCGAGATAATATTATCAGAACTGCTGCATATTTGAGAGGTTTGAGAGCAGTAATCTAGATAATGTTTGATAATCTGACAAGTTTGATTTGGACCAAACTTTGAGGGAAATCATTAGATTTAGTAATGATTATTATAGCTCTGAGGAATAAACATAAACCAAATATTCAAACAGCAATTTGCAAACTGCATAGACCCAGATATGCAGTTACAAAATGCACTTGCAGATCGGGGTCTATGAAATTTCTTAGGAGCAATCAATGGAATAAACAACTTGGATCCTGATTTTCCAGCACATTATGCAATAGTAGATCAGGGTCTATGTTGTTTGCATTTGGACCCAACTGATAAGTGAGTATATACAGCACCCAGATCTCTCCAAATACATACATGAAATATGACTTAAACGTGAGTATGTACAGTAATATATGTAGATTGTATAGGAGGTCAGACATAATTTTGATTACATGCAAATAAAGGCTAGGCAGAATTTAGACAAGGTAATTTATGGGAAGGAATGTATCTTCAATGGAATTCTTTCATTCCATTCAAGTTTTTAGGGTCCGAGTAGAACTTGAGTTGCATTTGTCAAAAAAGGTTTTCATGGTTGCTTGAGTCATTGTAATCCATGTCTGTTTGGTCTTCATTGCAGTGATATTGGTCATGAAATTCTGAACTTCTGTGTCAGCAACATGGAGTTTTAAAGGCCTTATTTTTTATAATTTTTTGTTCTATAGTACCGTTTCTAACTTAATTCTCTGATTCTAATGCAGAAAACACCCACCTCCTTTGATTAAGGATACATATTTATTCAGGCAATCAAGAGAATAAAATTTTTAACGTTGTATAAATGTTGATTCACAAACTTCAGTTTTCATTTATTGCTAATCCTTGCAACTAAAAATATTTATTAGCATGTGAAATTTGGTTCATCTCATCAAAGGCAAAATTTCTTTGTCAAGAAATCTGCTTTCCCAATATTCAGATTTTTTTTTAATTAGAATAATTCAGAAATAATTTTTGTTGTTCTTCTTGTAAATCACTGTAATCAAAAGCCAGGATATTAAGGACTAATATGTGGAGACATTTTTTTCCTAATTTGCAGGTCTTTGACAGCAATATTTCAGCTGATAAACTCTTCAGATTTAAAATTGGACAAGGAAAGGTTATAAAGGTGAGTGAAGCCAAGCAAAATATGGATCTCTTTGTTTTGTTAAGAGAGACACCTTAATATGTATATATTCGTGTCCAAATATTGTAAGTGATTGCTTCTTTTGCTCTCTCAATCAAGGGTGCAAGAGAAGATAATGATATGTCGATCCAACTGTCAGTTCATCCATCCATAGTTAAGATTGTTTTAACAGCATAACTTTAGTTTCCTGTGGTCTTCTTGTTTGTTTTTTCTTCACAAACATCATATTTGGCTTACCCATGGGCAGAAGAGTCAGAAACTTATTGATTTTGATGCTGCTTGGTCAAAGGTCAAGGTCACTGAACTGAGAATAATGATTTTCCTTGCATGATATGTTGAGTTTCCTTGGCCTAATTTCATCAAACTTAATAGGTAAAGTTACACTTGGACAGCTGTCTATTGATTCAGAGGAACATAGGTTAAGGTCACTGGAGCTGATGTAACTTTTTCAGTTTCCAGTTGATAAATCAAAATTTTTCCTGAAGCCATTTTTGATCAGACTTCATAGGTAGTCAACAATTAGGTAGATGCCATTCTATCTTGATGCTTGAGCCCAGAGATAAAAAGTCATGGTCACTAGAATTAATATTATCATTTTAATTTTCACATGATGCATGCAATTTTTTCTGTACCCAATTTCATAGTTGCATTACACTTTAGGAGGGGCTGCTCCATACCGAATCTGCATTGAGTGGACCAGAGATCAAATTCACTGAATGTAAAATTGCAAAATTATGTTAATTTTACATTTTTAATAGCCATGGTCAGTCAAAGCAATCTGCCATTCTTCCGACGGCTATTTTTTTCTCCTGCTAATGTTATTGTGTCCAATTTTTATGTACAGTACTACCATGACATATTGTGTGAAGGTATGCCTATAATTGAATGTTTACCTTCGCCAATTTAATTCAAATTTTTGTCATAGAACTCTACTAGTTTTTCATATTAGATACAAGAAGAAGAATTGTTAATGAACTTTGATCTCAGATTGAAAACTCACACCACCTATGAAGCAGGAATGAAGAAGTAGAAAAATAGTGGAACCCACTGAATGTGATCTGCCATGTTTATTGTTCCAAAGTTAATACTAGGCATCATGGTGATTTCCAATTTAAACATCCGAAAATATGTTCTTGGCACTTCAGTGTTCATCCCAAAACAAGTCACTGATAAACAGCCTTAATGTTTAAGTATTTGATGAATCAAAATTTTTATAATGAAAACAATTGAAATTCAAAATGAATGCAAATGAATTGAAATGCAGAATGAAGACAAATGAAATGATGAATACATTTTGAAGAAAAGTGAGAGTGCAAATGCAGAACACTGAATGATGAATGATAAACAAACATGGAAGAAAACAAATTACATTTCCTGAGTAAATTTGAACGTTGATTTTCAAACTACTGCTAGCTTCCACAGTTGAAATTCCATTTTGCATGATAATCCAGGGACACGGTCTTTACTCTAATACACAGTCTTTCAACTTGTACAAACACGGACATTGTTATTGCTGAGGAATACATATTTTATGCTTATTGCAATTACGGTGATATTTTAATTTAATGTAAACTCAGTGCTTTTTTATACAATGTATGCATTTGTTATTTCAATAAATGACACTTTTAATAAGACAAGATATGAAAAAGCTATAGTTCTCTCCCTTTAAATTAACATTTACAGGAACATTCTCAAGGCTGAAAAACCTGACTGCATTTTCATTTTGTTCCAAATGACCAAAACACAGAAGGAACATTTGAAGAAGATTAATGCAAAATCTGAATGTATTTCTAACATCATTAACAAGAAATATTGAAATGAAAGATATGTGAATACAGTGCAACAAAATGCAGTTTTAGTCAGTGTGAATACAGAGCAAACAATGCAGATTTGGTCAGTGTGAATACAGTGCAAACAGAATGCAGAATTGGTCAGTGAATACAATCCAAGCAGAATATAGATTTAGTGTGAATGCAGACAGAATGCAAATTTAGTCAGTGTGAATACAATGCAAACTGAATGCAGATTTAGTCAGTGTGAATGCAATGCAAACATAATGCAGATTTGGTCAGTATGAATACAAAGCAACAGAATGAAGATTTAGTCAGTGTGAATGCAATGCAAACAGAATGCAGATTTGGTAAGTGTGAATACAATGCAGACAGAAAGCAGATTTGGTAAGTGTGAATACAAAGCAACAGAATGCAGATTTGGTAAGTGTGAATACAAAGCAACAGAATGCAGATTTGGTCAGTGTGAATACAAAGCAATGGAATGAAGATTTGGTCAAAATACCTGTAAGCATGCAATGATAATAATGGAATGAAGATTTGGTCAAAATACCTGTAAGCATGCAATGATAATATTAACAAAATTTAGGGAGACAGAATCAGATATGTTTGTCATCTAAATTGTTTCCTGTCGTTCAGGGCTGGGATCAAGGAATGCTGGGAATGAAGAAAGGCTCAAAACGGCTTCTTGTGTTACCTCCTAATCTTGGCTATGGGGCCCAGGGAACAGGAAGTAAGATCCCTCCAAACTCAACCCTTATATTTGAAGTGGAGGTGGTAAGGGTAAGTATAGTACATTGAAAGGATACAAAGATGTCTTCTTTGAAAGTACATTATTGAAAATTTCAGTTAAATTCCTTTTATCATACAAGACACTTCTGGCTTACATGGACATAAAACACTTGCTGCCCCTTTTGTCTTATATATCTTATATATATATATATATATATATATATATATATATATATATATATATATATATAACAAAATGCCATTGTGGTGTGTAACATATTATGCATTAGTGCAATGCATCAGTTAACTGAAGATAATGATGCATATGTATCCACTAGGTTGTACAAATAGGGAGTGGAGATGGTATAGGAGTGGTCACAAAGCTTGTGCTTCAGTGGTACAGTTACCATCTTAAATCAGTACATATTAAATGAGAAATAATTAAAACAGTGATTACGTATTTACAATTTGATTTTAACTAGAGAACCATGCATTGATATGTATAATGTGACATGTGTAACATGAATAGTTAAACTATTGATACATGAACTTGCTGTCTGACCTCATTGTATCAAAGTCCAGTGACCTCAAAGTACAGTGATTGACTATCGACACAAATTGAATGAAAATCCACAAATAGAAACTTCTTACATCTAATGGTAAGATTTTATTTTTTTAATAATACAACACATCTTGCCAAATTATGAAATGCAACTTGTTTTTTCAGCGTGTAAATTTTGTAGTTCTGGAAAAAATTGGTGAAATTTTTCAAAATTTCAGGAGCCAAGCTATGACTTTGTTCTGTCTAAATTCATGTTATAACAAAGTTATTGCAGGGTGTTCTATAAATCAAACTTTAGATATAACAAATCTCAAGGGACTCAGTTTAACAAATTGTTATATCAGAACTGGTTATAATGAGGAAAAACTATTATATGAAACACTGGAAGGGACTTTGCAGTGTGCTTCATAATATCTGATATTTCTTTACATATGATTACATTATAAATTGAATTAATTATACATAAAAATATATTTGCCTGTGAAGTTAAAACATAAGAGCTCTGGAGTTATATGCTGGCAGAACACCCATTTAGTGTTTGGATAATCTTCAGACCAAGTTCTTATTTAGCCATAAACCTTATCATTATCTATTATCACCATAATATCACATGATAAATTTATATTTCATGCTGTGACATAGCTCCTTGCAGTGTCACAGTTTAGCATGTTCAAGAATAAGTGTCATATAACTAATAGAATCTGTCTCCATTAAGGTTAGTCTACTTTTGTTAAATCAATCCTAATGCTCAGCTAAAAATGATGTGTTCGTTGTGACATCATCCATATGACATTGTTTTTTGTCGAAGTGTATAGTAGTGTTAGGAACTCTGGCAGAGATTGGATGTAAAATGACATGGCTGCAACTTCTTGTCTAAAATGAAAGTATGAAATTTATTTTATGGTTTAAATCATTGCAATAACAGTCATGGAAATTAAAACAGTAAAATCAGCTGTAGGTATATGAGATGTTTAGAAATTTTTAGTGGTTTATGACCTGCCATAACTTGGCCTTGTGGAAAAAATGATGTGATCTCAATAACTGTGCCATCCTTAAGAAATTTACTCACCAATGAAAGATTTTCCTTATGTATTTTTCTAAAAGGAACCTATGTACTTCATCCTGTGAAAATTTGATGAATTGTTAGGTATATTCATTCCACTATTTTTTTATTGGCAATTATTTAGTGACAGGGTACTTTTTCCATGTTGTTCTAAAGAAATGCACACCAGCCTATAAATATTCTCACATTTTTGATTGATGGTATCCTTAATTGTGTAAAAATATCAGTTTTTCAATACATTTATTGACCTATTGACCGTTTACAAACAATTATCATTAACTAGACATGAAATTTATGAAACTTAGTAATAAACTATATCTCGAGGCATAAAAATCCTATTCAGTTTCTTTTATGAATTCAGTATCATACCAACAAGAATTTAGTTTCGTACATGTAAGATATGTCTTACCAACACAAATTTAGTACCATCTGTATAAAACATGTCTTACCAATACAAATTTAGTACCTTTTATGTAAGAGATGTTTTACCAACACAAATCGAGCTCCTTCTCTGTAAGATATACCATACAGATGCAAATTTAATACCTTCTATTTATGCCATGGATTACCAATGAAAATTTAATAACTTCTTTGCAAGACATGTCTTGCCAAAACAAATATTGTACCTTCTTTGTGAGTCATTTCTTACCAATACAACTTTAGTGCCTTCTATGTAAGACTTGTCTTACTGACTAGATTTAGTTCCATCTATGTAAGACATGTCATATCAACCATATTTTGTACCTTCTATGTAAGACATGTCTTACCAGTACAACTGTTGTACCTTTTGTGTAAGAAATGTCTTATCAACCAGATTTTGTGCCTTCTTTGTAAGACATGTTTTATCAACATGAATTTAGTACCTTCTATGTAAGACTTGTCTTTATATCTATGACAGTCTGGAGTATCACAGAAGTATCTATTTCAGGTGAAGCTATCAAAATCTGACAGTGAGTCCCCTGTACCTACACCTGTCCCCACCCCACAGGCAGTAGCTGCCCCTCCCCCAAGTCAGTATGAAGAAGAGGAGGAGGAAGGGGCAAGTACTGTCAAGTCAAGGTCAAAGTCAATTACAGAACATATGGCACAGGTACATGTTTTTCTTTATGTCTGTGTTTTTGTCTGTGTGCACATGCAGATCGCAAAACTGGCTGTCACTTTTCCATCAAGTATTTAGTGTGAAGATTTGTATAAGAGTTTTGTTTTAATGTTACAAACTGGCATCATAGTAAAATACGTATGCAACAAGAGTACTTTAATGTCACAGACAGGTAGTGTACACCATAGCAAATTAGATATATAGAAATAAATATGGTATAATCTTTACCTAACTGTTATTGTAAATTCTCAGTTGATATGTGGTTTTACATTATCATGGAGCATACGATGTTATGAAATCTGTGCATCCGTACATCTGTTCCCATTTCCACACAATAACTCAAGTTTTCCACCATCTGCCATCAACAAACTTTGTAAATAGCTTGCATTTTGGATAAGGATGAAACTTATGTGACAGAAAGAAGAAAGCGATTTCTGAAAAATAACATGAGCTCAACAATGGAGACCTGTGGATGGTTTCCATTTGATGTAAGGAAGATGCTTCTCACTATTTGGGTCAAAAGATCAAGATCACTGTGTTTGAAAGAAGAAATTTATTTCTGCAGTTTAACTAGAGTTCAATATCAGAAACCTGAACTAAACTGTGTGGATAGCTAGCACTTTGAGTAAGACAGAAGCCTAATGGTTTTGATGATTTTGGACTCAAAAGTTCAAAGGTCACTATGGTTGGTAAATGAAAAAATGTTTCTGCAAAAAGAAATTTAGTTCTTGAACCATTTACCTTGACCAGAGTTTGTGGATGGTTTACAGATTGGGTAAGAAAGAAGCCTGTTGATTTTGGGGGTCAAAGGTCAAGGTCACTGACTTAAAGAAGAATAATTGTTTTTACATTACATAATAACATTGACTAAAGTTTCTGGAGGTCATGAACTTAAGGTAAGCAAGAGGCCTGTTGATTCTAGGGTCAAAATCATTTATAACTCTACACAAATGGGGTTTTGCAGATGAACATTTGTTCTAAGGCTAGTTCCTGGACCAAACGTTATAGTTGACTTGTACTTAGAGCTAAGCCCACTGATTTTTGGGTCTAAAAGTCAGGATCATTGTGACTCAAAGAAAAATGGGACTTTGTTGAATAAATCATATTTGTGGGTAAAAATCTTGACCAAGCATTATGGGTGGCTTGTTCATAAGGTAATAAAGAGACCCATAGATCTTATGGTGGCGCTCTACAGTTTCATATTTTGCGTAGGGTTAGAATTTAAAAAAAAAGAATTTCCCTGGGTTTCCTCACTGGTTATACTGGGTATTTAAAAAAGACCTTGTATATCTTAGGTATTGTTCAAAGAACCTTTAATTCCCTTTATTTTGGTGTATGATTGGTGGTTGTAATATGGGTTATAGAGTATACAGCTTGGTCTTACTCCAGATGTGCACCTTTCAAAAAAGTGCTAGCTCCACTTGCTCATTTTCACTTCTCGAACTTCAGAGGTAAATTGTAAAAGAAAGAGCCGATAACTTTTTTACATTTTATATATTTGGTGATTAATTCATTGCACTATCAGAATCTGGTATTGTCTAGTCTGGCAAAATTAATTTTCCCTATTTTAATAGCTGCCAAGGACAGTGTACTTTAGACAAATTCAGGTTGAGTTTTGGAGCACAAGGGAGCAGTCATTTTAGTTAGCAGTGTGCTAAGATAATATACAATTTCCAAAAGTACAATATCCAAAGAAATGTCAGCCACATTACATCAAAGTAGCATAAGGTATTCCAACATTGTCTCCACTGTGCATGTTTTAAATGCATACAACTTCACCTTACATATGTCACACTCTCAAAAGTACATAATAACTGGTGAGAGCCCCCTATGGTTTGACCACAAGTCTTACTGAAAGTACTCTTAAATTACGGACTTATGTAATAATAGCACAAATTATGAAAATATAATTGTTGTGGTAAAATCCATAAACTGGCTTTTCTGTGTTTGATCCAGATTTGGGTTTCATATCAGATTGAGAGGAGATGGTCAGGGAACTAGTCTAACTTTTACTGTAGTACCTCAGACACTTTAAACTGCCAAAGGTTTTAATGCAAAATGCTTGCATGATCAAGCTGATTCTTATAGCAGTGTCTATAAATGGCCTCAGACAAGTAAGAACACTTATATTCAATCAGGATAATATTATTTAACCCTTTGAAAAAGCTTCAATAGTTGGAATAGGAGTATAAAAATGAATGTTCCTATGAATGGAATCAAGCAGGAAGGGCAGCAGTTGTGTTTATTTGACATCAGGTCATGTTGATTTGAGTATAATCTTGGCAGGAGAAACGATTACCATTGCCACTTGAATTTTTTAAAAAATTCTAAAGGTTATGTCAGGTTGAGAGATCAAGAAAGAAGCCTTTGAGCTCTGTGGGGTTTGGAACTGCAGTTTCTGAACTGCTCTGCAGGTAATTCATTTCTGTATGTACTTTATAAGCTTTTTTAGTTGAACATAATGATTGCCTTCACTGCATTAGTTTCACATCACACTTCAAAACTTGTTAATTGCATGTTTCCATTGGCAATAGCAGTACATGATATTTGGTAATAGGTGTACATGATATTTCATTACACATTAGTGAAAATTGTTTTAACTGATGGAAGAGTTTTGACTGCCATACTGAGAGGGTCTTGCTAGGGTTGGCAGGTCTGGTCTTGAGGTTGGAAGTCACTGGTAAGTCTAATAAGAAAATACTATTTGTGGTTCATCTCACTGAAGTCATTTGAGTCAAACTTTATTTTAGAAAGTCCGAAATTGCTATATTTCACAAAAATTGATATTAGTTGAATAATTGATTTTCAGTTTCAACATTTTCTAATTTTCCATTCAGTCCGCTGGATCAGACAAGGCTAAGCTTATTTCCCGTATGGCCAGGATGGGCCAGCCCATGTTGCCGCTGTCAGGAGCTGTCCCTGCCCAGCCCTCAGATAGTGAGGAGGAGGAGGAACATACTCCTGTAAGTGTGTTCATCTTGTAAAATATTAATGTCTTTTGCTTTCAAAAACAGATTTTCATAATTTTGATAAACATCAGCAAGCATGAAGCAACAAAACTGTCAATCCATAATGGCCATTCATTTGGCCTGAAACAAACTGATTTCATTAGCAATTGATTTTTGTCAAGGTCATACAGTGCACCTGCCTTAATGGACACTGGCTATAAAGAAATCAGGAACTAAAATGACACCCATCCATTAAGGACAGCTTTTGTCCCCATTGTTTTCGTACCAGACAGGTTTTACTTTATAATATAAACATATAAAAGGTAATTTCTTCAACTGACCTTGGTATGCAAATGGTCACTTTAGACAAGTGGCTGCTTTTGCAGGTTTGAGCATTGGTAGCAAGCAGAGTACTAGTATTAACATGGCAAAATTAATAAAGCCTTGGAAAGTACATGATATCATGCCTTAGAATTTGATATACAGGTAACCTAGAATGGAGGATCTTACATTGGTGCTATTTTAAATGAAATTTATGAAACTAATTTAATAAATTCTTCATTTTGCAAAAGACATGCTCTGGTTAGGAAACAACAAACCATGGATAGCAAAAACTTAAACCTTCACTAGCAAGTGACAAGCCTCAACTAGCATCAATCAGTCTTTTTCTAGCTTACAAGCCTTAGCTAATAAACATCAAGCCTAGGCCTAATGCAAAACAAGTCTTGACTAAAATAATGACAAGCTTTGGCTAGGAAATGTCAAAATTAAGCCTAGCAAAACATAATCCTTGGCTAGCAAAAGACAAGCTTTGGCTAGGAAGTGTCATGGTTTTGCAAAGCAAAACCTCAGCTTTGGCTAGCAAAAGATAAGCTTTGTCTAGAAAATGTCAAGTTTATGCCAAGCAAAACTTTAGCCTTGGCTAGCAAAAGACAAGCTTTGTCTAAGCAAGTCACACCTTGCCAAACAAAATCAAGCCTTGTCTAGTAGAAGTCAAGCAATGACTAGCAAACAATGAGGCTTGGCTTGGCAAAAGAGATGCTTTAGCTAGAAAAAGACAAGCTTTGGCCTAGCAAAAGACAAGCCATGATTGACAAATTTCAACCCTTAAATAGTTAAAGGCAGTCCTTGTGTAGCAAAGCTCAGGTCTTGGCTAAAAAAAAGGTCATGCCATGGTTAGCAGAAGACTGCTAGTAAAATTTAAACCTTGGCTTGGCAAAAAGACAAGTCATGGCTAACAAAATCAATCCCTGGCTGGCATTTGGCAAGTCTTGGCTAGGACAAGACAAGTATTGGCTAGAAATAGACATGTTTTGGCAAACAAAAATCAAGCCTTGGCTGACAAGTGACAAGTTTTGGTTAGAAAAGGACAAGTCTTAGCAGCCAAAACACCAGTAAAAGATTGAAATTCTTAAATAAGCTTTCATTAATTAGAAAGGAGCACAAAGTAAGAGTCTTTTAATCACATATTATTTTACTGATTTGGTTCAATAAAATTTGATTACGTAAAATGACTCTGTAGTAGATTTTACACATCGAACTTTATACCATTACCTTGCTTGATGAATTTGTGATATCTGGAGGTGTTATTATAAGTTTCAAAAGCAAAATTTGTGTTCTGTTAACAGAGCAACACCATAGTCATGTGATAAAATACAGTTTATGTATAAATATCTGATCTGTTGTAGGAATCACCACAACCAATGTATGAAACGCCAGCAATGCATAAGCCAGAGGGTATATCCAAACCTGTGCCCAAAACAGCGAAGCCAAAGATGTCACATTTCCAGACTCAGCTCCCCATGTCAACACCAATGGGTCAGCCAATGATGCAGACTTTCCATATGGGACAAAATGCTCAAATGCCCCCATCATTTGTCCAAAGTAAGATTCTGTAGATTCTTATCATTTGATCTTCCTTTTGTGACGACAAATCCAAAATCCTATTTTGTGGTAAATTTAATTGACATATTTTGTTCACATTGATCAAAATTTATTTTAATGATTTCAGATATCTTTATCTGAAGTTTGGCAATCTTTTTGTTCTTGTCTTTTTAGATTAATGCTACACAATGTCATCTTTCATATGTTGAAAGGGTTTTATTTTCTCTGTCACTGGTAATGAATGTTCAGTAGGTCTGGTGGTCTATAATTTGGTTTGTGTTTAGTAAAAGGTTTATACATCCTGCTGACCTGTTTACACCAAAGTCTGATGAGAATGCCACATATAAAAAAACTATTTCAAAATCTGCAGAAACCCCAGTATAGTGAGATAATAACTAGTGGATTAAAATTATCAGAGACATGCCACATATGCTTTTTAAAAAAAAAAATTGCAGAGTTATCTCCCTTTAAGACTGAACTTCATTACTGTCTTGATCTGTGATGCAAGAACATGCAAAAATACTGAGAATGTCAGGTCTTTATTTGCATTATATCTAAATCATGAAGTTTACAAATGACTTGATGTTCAACATTAAGTTAAAAACTATATGGAAGAAATAGGCTGTTTGCGTACAGTACAAACTCTTCAACATTAAACAGTGTGAGTAAGCAACTTTACTAATCATTTTTGGAAAGATATAGAATTGTTAATTTGTTTTAAATTCATATTGTTTCTGCCTAGATGATAACTAGATAGGTCTTCAAATGATATTTTATCAGATTTTTGTGATTTAATATTCACATAATTTCATACATTGCTTCTTTTTAATTAAGCAAATCACCAACTGGCAGGTTTTTAGCAAATCATTATCTTATTATCACCACTAAGTGTTTAAATTCAGAAGCACCAGCTACACATTTTACTTTTATTACCAAGTTTATGTGAGAAATGTTGCACTAAATTATATTTTACAAAATTGAAGTGTACACTAAAGTAAGGTCAAGATTTTTTTCTTTGTCTCAAACAGTTGAATCATTTGAAAATGTATTTTAGCTATAAAATAGTTTGTGGATACAAAAGTTTTTATTTTGTAGATTTTTGTATATATTAATTTTTTATTATTAGTTAATTAATTTTTGCACAACTTTGTGAACAGTCAAAAGTTTGGCAGTATATACCTTCTTCACAAGTAGTGTTTGTTTAAATAAAAATTCTCAGTGACATGAAAAGCTATTGTACGTTAGACTTATCTATAAATTTATGTTGATTACCTTCAAATCACACATGCATATCTGCACATGCATTAGTGCATCTTATTGTCTGTCTGTCTCTTTCTCTCAGCAACATGAAGTGTATATTTGTAAGGTGGGGATGACTGCATTAATGTAATTGGCATTACAGAGTGAATAATGAGTAATTAGACTATAGACTATAATACTGATGAGAACATGATACAAACTCCTTTCCAAAACTCTGATCCTTACACTGATTCATCAACACCCAACTTATCAGATGACATGGCTCTTGAGTACATGGCACATATCACAAAGTGAATAAGTCACCATTTGTCTCCTTTGATGTTATTTTTTCCTTTTTTATGCTAATCAACATAAAAAGATATGCATCTGGCTTGCCATACTGGTGCATCCTTCAACAGTCAATGCTGTGCTTGAAAACACTTGAATAGACACAAAGTCATGATGTATGAACTATAATATTAATTTATGTTGTGCATTAGGATGCAGTTAAACAATAGTTTGATTTTTCAGGCACTTAAGTTAGAAGGTCGAGTCTTCACTACATTATATATTGACAGTTTTGTCTGGTACTATTTTTGCAAAGTAACTTTGGAAGAGCACAAGAATTCATTAAATCATTTTCATCATGAAGTTTATTTATCCCTTGACAGACCTGCCAGGTGCCCAGCAGGTGGCTTTGTTTCAGCCTCAGCAATCCTTTTTGCAACAGCAGCAGCAGGCAGCATTATTACAGCAACAACAGATGCAGGTTAGTCACATTTTATGATAGAGACTTATAAACCCTACTGGTACAGATCATTCTAGGGCAACTGTACACATGCCATTGTACTAGAAGGACAAAAACTCATAAGCCCTACTGGTACAGATCATTCTAGGGCAATTGTACACATGCCATTTTACTGGAAGGACATAGATTTATAAGCCCTACTGGTACAGATCATTCTAGAGCAGTTTTATGCATGCTGTTGTACTAGAAGGAGTTGCCAAGGTGCTTATATCCCAGCTCTTCGGTGAAATTATTTCTTTCGTTTTGTCAACAATTTGATCTACTCAGCTCTCTACCCAAGTTGGCCCTCCTTGTCTCTACAAATTACTTTGCTCTCACAATTTTTCTTATGGTTACTACCTTTTTTGTCTTAAATGCTTAAAGGGAAATATAGATCAGTCAGTGTACTGCAAATTATCTCCATCCTGTTTGAATGGGCAACATTTAGATCAGGTTACTTATGTATGTATGTATGTATGTATGTACGTACGTACGTACGTACATATGTATGTACGTACGTACGTAGGTATGTATGTATGTATGTATGTACGTACGTATGTATGTACGTACGTACATATGTATGTATGTATGTACATATGTATGTATGTATGTATGTACGTATGTATGTATGTATGTATGTATGTATGTATGTATGTATGTATAAATGAATGATTCACATGGACCAATTCTGAATAAAGGTAATGAAATATTCCAGGATGAGAAATCTTTGTCAGTCCTTTTAGTTGTAATTTAAAAGTTCTTAACTGGTTAGCAAAAATGGTCAACTGGGCACCAGGTGAAATTCAGAATCTTAATGCATCAACTAAAAAAATGACATCAGCTGTTTCTGATCACAAGTATATACCATGCTTTATGCCAAACACATTTGAAGAATTCACTTTAATTCACATCATAATTTCTATTGGATTGTGAAATTTCCAGTTGTGACTTTAAGTTACCATCTTTCCATGTGAGTAATATGGCTTACAGTGTGTAATTGACCAGTCTAATAAATGACCTGTGCAGTGCACCTTTGCTAAATGTTGCAATGATAACAATTCAAGTTTAGTCGGCAGTAAAATTATCATCAGTCAGACTACCATAAATGCATATATGACTCTGGCTTTATGAACATCAAACACATATCTGGTCAAAAAACATCCATTACAGTATTCACCTTCAGCTTCTTGCCACTTGCCCTGTACTGATTTTAAAAACTAAAATCATAAAGGATATCAAAAAAGTGCACAAACCTTATTCATTTTGTTCATCAGTTTATAATTTATAGCCTGATTGGTGATGTAAACATCCAGACTGCTCACTGTCTTTTTCTAGTTCCTTGAACAGTCCATTTTCAGTAAAAACTGTCATATGCATCCAATATTAGCTGTGTCTATTTTTAATATTTCTGTAAATAAAATTGAACAAACTAAAAATGTGTAAGTCTTTTCTACATGCTTTCAAAACAGGTGCAACTACCAAAGTTACAGATATTTATGGATTATTTGAAAAATTATCAAAGACAGTGAGACTACATTACATATCTTGAGTGAAAAAATATAATCTGCCATGCAAATATAGTGACCATGTTCTAATAATAGTTGGAAATGCAAAGAAGATGACAGTGTTATAGACCCCTTGGTGACAGTCAGGTTAGAAATTATAAATGATGAATGAAATTACAAGGTTTTGGTGCATTGTTTATTTGTGTGATGCTTTTAGTTTAGTTTTTTTTAAATTGATGGTGGAGTAGATGAATTCTTTAGTCCCTTCTTACAACATGCAGGAGGGTACATTTTCTGCATCACTGAGACCACAGAAAAAAAGCTATGCCTGCAAATAACTCTGCTAAAAATTATTCAAGACTGTTGTGAAGCTCTTGATGAAAAGAAATACAATCCTGCTATTCTCATGGATTAATCTAAGGCTTTTGATTGCTTACCCCATGACTTGCTATTGCTACCTACATGGATTGATCTAAGGCTTTTGACTGTTTATCTCATGACTTGTTATTGCTACCTACATGGATTGATCTAAGGCTTTTGACTGCTTACCCCATGACTTGCTATTGCTACCTACATGGATTGATCATAGGCTTTTGACTGCTTACCCCATGACTTGCTATTGCTACCTACATGGATTGATCTAAGGCTTTTGACTGCTTACCCCATGACTTGCTATTGCTACCTACATGGATTGATCATAGGCTTTTGACTGCTTACCCCATGACTTGCTATTGCTACCTACATGGATTGATCTAAGGCTTTTGACTGCTTACCCCATGACTTGCTATTGCTACCTACATGGATTGATCATAGGCTTTTGACTGCTTATCCCATGACTTGCTATTGCTACCTACATGGATTGATCATAGGCTTTTGACTGCTTACCCCATGACTTGCTATTGTTACCTACATGGATTGATCATAGGCTTTTGACTGTTTATCCCATGACTTGCTATTGCTACCTACATGGATTGATCATAGGTTTTTGACTGCTTACCCCATGACTTGCTATTGTTACCTACATGGATTGATCATAGGCTTTTGACTGTTTATCCCATGACTTGCTATTGCCACCTACATGGATTGATCTAAGGCTTTTGACTGCTTACCCCATGACTTGCTATTGTTACCTACATGGATTGATCATAGGCTTTTGACTGTTTATCCCATGACTTGCTATTGCCACCTACATGGATTGATCTGAGGCTTTTGACTGCTTACCCCATGACTTGCTATTGTTACCTACATGGATTGATCTGAGGCTTTTGATTGTTTATCCCATGACTTGCTATTGCTACCTACATGGATTGATCTAAGGCTTTTGACTGTTTATCCCATGACTTGCTATTGCTACCTACATGGATTGATCTAAGGCTTTTGACTGTTTATCCCATAACTTGCTATTGCTACCTACATGGATTGATCATAGGCTTATGACTGTTTATCCCATGACTTGCTATTGTTGCCTACATGGATTTATCTAAGGCTTTTGACTGTTTATCCCATGACTTGCTATTGCTACCTACATGGATTGATCTGAGGCTTTTGACTGTTTATCCCATAACTTGCTATTGTTGCCTACATGGATTTATCTAAGGATTTTGACTGTTTACCCCATGACTTGCTATTGCTACCTACATGGATTGATTGCTAAAACCTACAAGTTCTCAGCTCACAATATGAGACACTAAGACTTAAAAAGTTACTCAGCAATAGCAAGCATGTGAAGCTTGCGTCCAACCTAGTGTGTGTGTGTGTGTGTGTGTGTGTGTGTGTGTGTGTGTGTGTGTGTGTGTGTGTGTGTGTGTGTGTGTGTGTGTGTGTGTGCATGCGTGTGTGTGTAAATATGTCTGCTTTCTGTCATAAATTATAATCAGAATATTAAGTGAATATGAATTATTTTTATATTTTAAATTTTACAAGATCTTGTTTCATTTGGAAATATCTCATAAAATATGTATGGAATTGTACTTTGTGTTACCATAACTGCTGTATAGCTCATAATTTTTTCCCCTTAACTATGATACCGATTTCAGTATCTTACAGAATATATCTGCCTTCTGATGTGTAATTTTATATTAGTAAATTGTGTGTGCTTGTTTAACCTCTTTATGTTTGGTTTAGTCTAATTTAATACTCATAGTTAGTTTTATAAACTTCATTTACCTTGATGTTGTGTCATTGCTTTTAGTCCTTGTCAAATATGAGTGCATTTTATTCTAGGTCTAATTTGAGTGCCCTTTGTCCAGATCTAATGTGATTGCCCTTTTGTATAAGTCTAATCTGAGTGCCTTTTAGTCTAGGCCTAATGTGAGTGCCTTGTAGTCTAGGTCTAATGTGAGTGCCTTGTAGTCTAGGTCTGATTGGAGTGCCATTTAAACCAGGTCTAATGTGAGTGCCTTGTAGTCAGGTCTGATTGGAGTGCCATTTAAACCAGGTCTAATGTGAGTGCCTTGTAGTCTAGGTCTGATTGGAGTGCCATTTAAACCAGGTCTAATGTGAATGTCTTGTAGTCTAGGTCTGACTGGAGTGCTGTTTAAACCAGGTCTAATGTGAATGTCTTGTAGTCTAGGTCTGATTGGAGTGCCATTTAAACCAGGTCTAATGTGAATGTCTTGTAGTCTAGGTCAAATGTGAGTGCCTTGTAGTCTAGGTCTGATTGGAGTGCCATTTAAACTGGGTCTAATGTGAGTGCTTTTTGTCTAGGTCTAGTTTGTATGCCCATTTGTCTAGTTTTGTTGTGAGTGCCTTTTAGTCTATGTCTAGTTTGTGTGCCCATTTGTCTAGTTTTGTTGTGAGTGCCTTTTAGTCTTGGTATAATGTGAATACCTCGGTGTAATGTGAATACCTTTTGTTCTAATCTAGGTCTAATTTGAGTGCATTTTAGTCTTGGTCTATGTGAGTGCCTTGTAGTTCAGATCAAATGTGTGAACCTTTTGTTAGGTCTGTGTGAGTGCCTTGTAGTTCAGATCAAATGTGTGAACCTTTTGTTAGGTCTGTGTGAGTGCCTTGTAGTTCAGATCAAATGTGTCAACCTTTTGTTAGGTCTGTGTGAGTGCCTTGTAGTTTAGATCAAATGTGTCAACCTTTTGTTAGTTCTGTGTGAGTGCCTTATAGTTTAGATCAAATGTGTCAACCTTTTGTTAGTTCTGTGTGAGTGCCTTGTAGTTTACATCAAATGTGTCAACCTTTTGTTAGGTCTGTGTAGTGCCTTGTAGTTAAGATCAAATGTGTCATCCTTTTGTTAGGTCTGTGTAGTGCCTTTTAAACATCTTGTAAATTATCATCTTATGTTTACATGATGTCTATGTTTTGGTTCTAGTGATTACAGAAGGGCTGTAGAGCTTGTCTTGTGTGTTAATAGCTTATATTATATATTAATATACCCAACTGATGATAAAAATACTTAATTTGACTTGATGTGCAAATGCCTTGCATTCATCAAAGGTCTAACTTGCAAGCCATTATCACCATATCTACATTTTTTTACTTATAAGGTTCATGGCTTAATGTTTCCTGAAATGGGATTTTCAGAATATAGAAGCTCAAGGATTTAAGGGGTCAGAAAGGGATATAGAAGCACATGGATTTAAGGGGTCAAAAAGGGATGAGGGGTAACAGTTTATTTGGGTGAATACAATATTGCATAACTTTGCTACTATTTACATGAATGAGGTTTTTGTGCATGCAGTTGTCTTTGAAAATTTGAAAAATATGTTTTTGACATATTTGAAATTTAGAAAAGATGTGCAGCACAAAGACAATATACAGCACATCTATATATACATCAAAGATACAAGAATCTGAACATATATCCATATATTTTCTCACAATTGTACTTATTCATATTGTAGACTTCCACACCATGCATAGTTTGTATCAATTACATACAAAAAATCAAGGAACAAGACAGTGTTTATACACTCAGCTGCATAGTACTATTACATGATAGGTTGTAACAGATTATATTGAACTTAATCAAATTGATCTAATGTCAAATTTGCTTACAACAAGAGTAACCATAGTGTCGGTAAATAAAGTGCAAAGGAAATGTTTGTATATAAAATTGTTACTGTTTCTAATCCTGCACTCATCTGCTTACCCAGAGACACCGTCCTGTGGCAAATGCAGCCTAGACTAAGCTAGATTCAGTCTTGCTCTCATGTGCTTGTGCATTCAGCATAATAACCACAGAGGAACCATCTTGACTCCAGAAACATTGATATTAACAATACATTGATATTGTAAGTAATGTCAGTTTTAACATTGTTATTTTTCTTTTGTATCATCAGCAAGGCTTCCAGAATCCAGTCCCTATGCAGTCTCAGATGTATGGTGGATCAGTCCAACAGATGCAACAGCCAGCTGTTCCAGGTACCTCTATCCCACAGTATCCATTCCCAGGTAGCATAGCTTTGCAAACCAGCCCTTTTTATGAAACCATTTCTGTTATTAAAGCTCCAATGCTACCATTTATCAAAAATTTCACCATTCTTCCAATCTAACTTAAGGAAGGGAGGAAATGATTTGTTAAAAAAACCTATATGACAACCATTCTTTGCAATAATCAAGATGTTCAGTTTAAATGACTCTCAGATATTCAGTTTAGTATTAAGAGGTACAACCCCTTAATTCAGTCAATGAAATTGCTTATAATTCCGTTCTTTTTTGGGAGTGGTTCAGAGGTAGTGATGTGATACATTCAACATTAGTGTTTAATCTAATAATAACAACATTCACACAAATTAATTTTAGAGGGAATGAAAAGAAGCCCACATTTTATAAGTGGATCTGAAAAGAAAAACATGCATTACATAAATATAAGACTCGGGTGAATGTTGATAATCCTCTGGTGCGCTGGAATAATTTGAAGGGTGAAGTCAGATGTAGTGTGGTGTTTAATTTTTATAATTTCAATGGTGATGTCATCAAATCTGTTCCAGCTTTCACCTGAAATTGGTTAACCTATGGATATCACCAATCTACATTGGATTAATTTGTATGCATGTGAAAAATGGTGGGGTTTCTCAGTATAAGGGAGAAACTACATGGCTCATAATGTGATGAATCATTGATGTTATCTGGTTTTAATGGAACCAATGATTTTAGGACCAATATCTTTTCAAGATTCATTATTATTCCCATGATTTGGCATGTACGACTTTTTGCATGTAACGGTGGCATTGGGGCTTTAAAAGGACACATATTATTTTTGTCTTTTCGAGCTATTTTTTTTTTTTTCCTATCTATCCATCCCAGGATGTTTCTATGCAAAAAAATAGTAATAATGCAAATAATAACTATATAGAGAAGGAAGGGCCATCCAGTCCATCAAAATTTGAAATAAGAATTAAAATTTCAACTATACAGACTAGATGGAATTTTATTTCTTATTTCAAATTTTGATGGACTGAATGGCCCTTCCTTCTCTCAAACTTGCCATATTACTTACTCAGCCATTGCAACTGTTCATTTCGTGGACAACTTTTAATGGTATATATATTTTTACCTATCCTTGCTTTTGCCTGTTTCTCACACTGTTCCTAATGAGACATGCACCATCATCACTCACAATCTGTAATATTTTTGTCCTGAACTTCATGTTTTATTGTTTATAAAACAAAAACGTTTAATGGTGTACTGATTATTGAGTCGGCCATTGTGGAAACTTGATATAGCAATCATTTTGTCTTCCATGTGCATGTCCATCTGTATTTTTATACATTTCTTGTGTGTGCATCCATCCACACGCTAGATTAAAGTCAGCGTTAATGTTTATGGATTAAGCTCAGTGTAAATGTTTAATAAAATTTTAATAAAAGGTGTGCACAACAAACAAAGGAGTCTGTTTTTATGTGGTGTTCTATAACAACTATATTTTTATTTTGGTGTTTTTCAACAACTGTGTAAGTTTTAGCTCATCTGGCCATAAGGCAAACTGAGCTTATGGTATGGCCCTGTGTGCATCATTTGTCAACAATGCTGTTCTAAACTTCTCAAACACCACTGGGCCAATTGGTATCAAACTAGTTAGGAATGTTTCTTAGAGCATGTTCTACCAAATTTGCATTCAGGGCTGCTGTCTCAGCAACAGTGGGGGTTTCATAGTAACCAAATTAAAAAAAATCTACTTTTGATGCCTGAGCCAATTTGATCAGGTTGGAATGTTTCTTGTGACATGTTTTATCAAAATTTTATCAAGAGTGGCGCGGTGTGACATCCTTAGCAATCAGGTGGAAAACCCTATATTAACTTCTCTATAACAGCTGAGTCAGTTTGAATCAAACTTAGTGGAGCATTTTTTTAGGGTAAGATTTATTATAATTGAGTCTGGGTTAGATCCCATAGCAGCAGTGTTGCTTTCTGAGCAAACATGTGGAAGACCTTTTTCAACTCTCCAGGGTGGCCGAGTCTGTTTTGATCAATTTTGGTTGTCATTTTTTCTTTGGACATTTTCTGTACAAAATTTGTCCAAGGTGACTCCCCCATTAACAGTGTAGATTCCTTAGCAACCAGGCAGAAAACCTATTTTCAACTTATTCTCTAGACATTATTATCCAGTTTGGAATAAGCTTGATAAGAATGGTTGTTAGGAGATGCTGTTTCAAAATTGTATATGGGTGACTCCCCTAGCAGCTGTGTAACACTTCATAGCAACTGTATGGATTTTTTGGAGTAGGAATGTTTGCTAAGACAAGCTCTATTATATCCAAGGTGGATATCCTAGCAACACTGTGACTTCCTTAGCAATGTCTTTCTTTGACTTTTTCACTTGAACAGCTTTGCCAATTTTGATCAAATTAGGTAGGATTGTTTCTTGGGACATGGTCTGTCAAAGTTTATTCTGGTGTGGCTTCCCTAGTAACAGTGTGGCATCTTTAGCAGCTAGATGGAAAACCTATTTTCAACTTAATTTCTACAATGGCTGAACCATTTTTGATCAAACTTTGTATGAGTATTTCTTAGGAGATGGGTTGACTGCCTGAGCAACAATATTACTTCCTTAGTAACCATATGGAAAATCTATTTTCAAATTCTCGCCAGAGCAGCTGACCCAATTTTGATTTAACTTGATAGATTGTTTCTTAGGACATGCTCCTTGACAATTATATATAAGGTGCTGCCCCCTTGAAATGGCGGGGCTTCCTTTGCAACCAGGTGGAATGCATATTTTTTACTTCTTTACAGTATCTGAACCAACTTTAATAAAAGAGTAGGAGTGTCCTTTGACATGCTTATTACTACAGTTTCCTTTTTTACCACTGTATGACTGGTGTGCAGTATCAGGCTCACTTGAGCCTCTTGTTTTAGCAGCTCTTCTTATGTGTAATCAATATCATTAGAACCCACTATTATGTTAATGAAGACAAGTAGCAGCCCAATGATTGTTTATTTTTTCTTTGATAATCTGGTGTACAGGACCTTTTAAAATGGTGTGGGGTTGCTGAACAGAGGTTACCTTTCAGGTGGCTTTGATTGTATAACTAAATTTTGAACCCTATATGTTATGAGATCCTTTCTCACCTATGTCAGCAGAATCATAACTTCATTGACAGGTGAGATGCCATGTTATTCAGAATACTTGGTTTTTTCTGCCTGATGTTTCATAATGTCCATAACAGGTGAGATACTGTTATGTAGGATGCTTGGTTTTATCTATGTAATATCTTTGAACATCAATCAGCTAATTATCTATGTGCTCTATCATGGATTAATCTTTCCATTTTGAATTTGGCAAATACACACTTGGTGCCATTTTTTTTGTTTTGCCTGTGAATGGTGAGGGAATAGTACCTTCTGCAGCGGCAGTGTTGGCATCAGACCCTAAACAATGTTATGGTTTTTATGATGTTTTTCAAAGACTTCAACACTTTTGCTATATTCAACTGAAATGTTAGTCAAATATTGCAGTTTGTCCAAAGTTAGTACCCAGATATGCATGGAGTTCCTTTGTTGCAATTGGAAGCAGAAAATTGCATTATTATAATGCAGCTTACAAGGTGAGACAACCAATTATATGTTTGTTTAACTTATTCTCCTTCATATTGTAATAAACTTTGAGCACCCTCTCCCTCAAAACTTATCAGAAACTGTGCTATGCTGATTTGAATTCATTAGATACCAAAAAATCATCACCGTATGTACCCTCTTTTTATGTTTCTTATCATCAGAAATATGACCCCCATTATAGAACTCTTCTCTTTCTGTGTATAAATAGAAACCTAAGATATCTGGCCAGTTCTGTATCTGCAAATAAACCAGCAATGGTCAGAAACATAAAGTTTGTAGGGCACAGACTTGCATGCTAATTTTCTGTTGTTTGCCAGGTGCAGCTTCCATGACAGCAAGCCAATCCTCAGATATAATATTGTTAACAGAGACAAGGCAACAAAATACTGAGGTCCGGCTCAGTTTGGGAAAAGTCTCTGATAAAATTGATAGAGTTATGGAAAAAGTAAGTAAAATATATATTTATCAATTTACTACACATTTATCATTAACCTGCATAAATTAAACTTTACTGCTTACAGTTAGATTTAAATGGATTTTATCAACTGAACTGTATAATGTGGAATTCCAGATCTTTAGCTACATTCATATATATACATATATATACATATGCATATATACCCTTATATATATATATATATATATATATATATATATATATATATATATATATATATATATATATATATATATATTGAGACAAGTATTTGATGTCATTTCTTTAATTGCCAGTAATGACTGCATTTTGGGAATGGCACTAAATATTACATTTCTGTTTCAGCATTTATAATAGTAAATGCCAGTTATAATACCACAAACGGTATGGATGCATATTACCCATTGAAAGTCAAATACATTTTTTTGTTGAAAAAGACTTTGCAGTTAAGATTCCTGAAAATCATGTTTTCAAAACATAGTGTAGTGGGATTTGGGAGTGGTTTTTCGTTTGACATGGTATGTTTTGGCAGGTTTGCAATGTATGCCGGATGAAGTATAGTTGTCATAATATATGCTAGATGAGGTATTGTTGTCATAATGTATGCTAGATGAGGTATAGTTATCATAATGTATGCTTGATGAGGTATAATTGTCACAATGTATGCTGGATGAGGTATAGTTGTCAGAATGTATTCTAGATGAGGTATAGTTGTCACAGTGTATGCTGGATGAGGTGTAGTTGTCACAGTGTATGCTGGATGAGGTATAATTGTCACAATGTATGCCGGATGAGGTATAGTTGTCACAATGTATGCTAGATGAGGTATAGTTGTCACAATGTATGCCGCTGTATCTATACATCTGTCAGCACCTCAGTCCATCTCACAACTTTTGTGAAATGACTATATTTTTAACTATACTTCTCACTTATCAGGGATTATGATAGAAGTCACATGTAGGTCAGAAAGCCAGATTGGGGGGTTCAGGCAGGGGCGGAGGCTCCAGTTTTGTGTGAGACTATTAATTCATTTCTTTTTCCTTCTTACTAGATCAAGTGATCAGGATTTCATTTCCTAAATTCATGTCATGCTTTCTATGGTAATCGTCTCAATTCTGATATTGTGATGTCATACAAGACAAAGTCATGATGACCAAGGCATTCCAATTTACTTAGAGTAATCTCATATCATTGTTTTGCATTATATTAAAATCAGTTCGTGGAAATCATACAACTCTTGAGTTTGAGTTGTAGCTTTAGATTTTGTTCAACCAATCACATATGATGTTACTTTTCAAGAATCATTTCTGATCGGCTGATAGTGAAAACTCAAGTTCCTTTTGAGAAAACTTTGTTGAAGTTGTGAAATTTTTACACCATGTGAAATAAAGAAAACTTAAACCTTTTGTGTCATAGCTCGACATGATACAGAGTTATACTGCAGATTCCAGGGCCCATGCAGCATTGACACCCAACATGGAAGCCACAGTCTTACTCCACAATATACAGAGAATTGTACAAGTAATCAATCTCTCTCTCTCTCTCTCTCTCTCTCTCTCTCTCTCTCTCTCTCTCTCTCTCTCTCTCTCTCTCTCTCTCCGAATCTCTCTCTCTCTCCGAATCTCTCTCTCTCTCCGAATCTCTCTCTCTCCGAATCTCCGAATCTCCGAACTTCTTTAATCATTACACGGTGTAAACTCTTGACAAGCATTTTGAGTAAAAGGATTACAGATTGGGCAGAAGGTTATATGATGCATATAGAACTACATCGGCAACATAGGCTAAATTTGATTTATGTTAATAATCTAAAAAAAAGGATACGTAGTTTTCTATATCTCGGTGTAGGAATTGGTGATTCTTTATATTTGTATATTGTTAAAATGTTATGATATTTTGGACCAGCAGCCTAAATAACAAACAAATCTTTGATCAGTCTATCAGTCTCTATCTTTCTTTTCACAACAGTAATAGCACCATTAATGCTCCTAAATCCTCAGGTAAAAGCCTGTTATTACCAAATTTCAACCAAGGGTATTTGAAACACAGTTGTGACAATTAAACTCCCTAATTTTATACCTTGACTGAGACTCCTAAATTCACAAACAATTTATCAAGCAAGTAAGTAAAAACATCATGTTTGGCCAATTTTATTTCTATGTTATTTAATTGACCAGTTTTTTTTATTAAGTAGAATCCGAGTAATGCTGGATGAATATTCCTACCATATATCCTTGATTGTAAGTTGAGTCTAAATGCAAGCAATATAGACCCTAATATCATCACATAATGCATCAGCAGATCTAGGTCTCTGCATTTTATTAGGAGTGGTGAGTGAAACAAACAACATAGTCCCTGATCTAATGGTACATTATATGACAGCAGATCAGGTCTGTGTTGTTCGCAGTTGGTACACTAACATTTGAAATAACGGACTATTAGAGGAATTATTATCCACACACAATAAATTCTGTAACTTGAAACAATGTGACGTTATTTTATTACACATGTTGTTACTTGATTAAAATGCAGATATATTCTTCTAAACCAAACCCTTCAGGAAAATGCTTGAATGCTTGTTATGATTTTGTTTCAGGAGAATGACAGATTGAAGAAGGAATTACTAGAAATGAGCTCAAGAGTGGAATCCCAAAATGAAAAGATTTCTAAATTATTACAGCAAAATCAAAGGTATGCACTGCTACAGTATAAATTTCCCTGTGTGTATAGGCAAAGACCTATTGATATATATTCCCCCATCCTCCCAACCCAACCAAAATTATATTACAACTGTACTTGACAAGCTTCTAATCTCAAGGTTGCTATAAATTTTCCTCATATCCAAAGATTTTGTAAAATTTGGAGTGACACAATTTGCTCTTGTGCCACAGTTTGTTATGAAAGCTATATTTTGTATGACTTTTTTATTATAAAGGTTTGACATAATCGAAACACCTGCTTTATATTACATTGTGTGCCATAAAATAAAATGTAATTCATTTTAATCAAAAAAGAATCTCTTCATAGTATACAATATGAGCAAGCAGATCATTGCTTACAATATCATATAGTATTGTAACATAATGAAGATAATATGTATTATTTACAAAGTTATGTTATATTTAATTGTAGCTATGTAGAAAAGAGTCATCTGATGTTGGAAGAGAGAAATGAGGGCTTTAAAACAACTGCCAACCAGTCTCAGGCTAGACTACTACAGTTGGAACAGGAAAAGGTATGCAGATGATACAGTAATTCTGTATAATGATCTCTGTATTGGCCTAGAAAATGGTGTCAATCTATTCTGCCTGTCTTATGCCCAGAGATGTCAATGGCTGATTTGTATAGTTATTTAGTTTGTCATTTCTAGAGGGCTTACAAAAGAGTAATAATGTCAGTATAAAATGGGAAAATGGGAGAAGTGAGGTAAAGGTCAAATTTCTTAATGGCATAATGAGTGTGTCAACAACTGGTGTTCTTCTGGTTGTGCAAGTTAAATAGTACTAAAAACAATGTGTTCTACTGGCTGGTGTTCTACAAACTCAAAATGGTGTTCTGTTAGCTCAAAATGCTAATCATATTTTAAGAAAATATAAAAAACTTTCTATTTTAAATTAGAAACACTCAAGCACATCTTTCTTAACAGCGTTAGACAGGAACATCAAAAATACATGTAGGTTACATAATTGTTGCAGATATAGGGGACTGATAATTGCCACAGGCAATATCGAACTATCACTCAGTGCATTCTCATGGTGAATACATATATAAATTGATCTGTTATTAGTATTTTTGTCCTAAATCTTCCTTGACAATTCATTATAATTGCCAGTAAAATTGTAACTCATTGTTTATTTGGGGGCACCAGAAGTTACAAAATATACGCAAATAAACAAAAGTTAATGTTACAGTATTTTATACTGTTTTACCCCTATAAATATGAGTTCTATAACTAAATACCACACAAACTTTAATATTTAACTCAAAATAGAAATGATCTCAGGTAGGGAACTATTGCGATGGATGCGGGTGAGATGGCATGTAAGTATCAGTTCATGGCAGGGTGAAGTCAGCTTCACTTTCCTGATGTGGTAAAGTGAATTCACCGACAAGGGCAACTATTTCACTAGAATCACCCAGGTATGAACCCTTATTAATATGCTCTATATTTAATAAGTGCATAACGTATATTTTTATATTCTATTATGATGTCAATCTGTTTCCTATTTTGTTTCTTCACAGTAACTTGTTTTCTTCACCGTCTACAGCTACCACAGTTTGTGGATAGTTAACACTTGTGGTAAGGAAGAAACCTGTTAAATTCAAGGTCAAAAGTTCAAGGTCAAATTGACATTTTAAGACTACTGCCTTGCCTTTTCTATGTTCTTCTCTTCTTCCATAACAAAATTAAATTTGCACTGGAGGAAAAAAATCAATCAAGTCATGGATCTGGGACAGATTTATTTTAAGCCAGTTATAAAGAAATTTGCTCAGTTAAGGTTTTGGACCACTGTTTCACATCCAGAAAACCAGTCTGCCTTTGGGAAATAAAAAATAGATTAATAAGTGATTTGAGATGCACCAATTGGCTGGTAAATGGATTCAATTTTGGGGGTATCATCAATTTCACAAACTTTGATCTCTATATTACAGTTGATAACAAAGTATTTACATTTATTTTAATATCCTGTATTTAATTTTCTACAGACAAAATAGCTTATGAACCCTAGTGTGAGGCTAAGTTAGTTGGTGCTGACTAGGTGGTTACCCAGTATTATAGCACGAAGGCTCAAAAAATGCAGTAGAACACCTGTGTTTCAAGACTGAAAATAATTCTCAAACTTTAATGAAATGGAAGTATGTGTCTAACTTTAATGAATGAAAGCATGTGTGGTTGGTACTACAGTCTAATGCAGAAATAATTATTGTTTTATAATGTTTTAGTGGTTTGATCTTTTAATATTTTTTAATTGTATCAGAATTTTTATACCATGATGTATGAAGAAATTATTGTATTTCCTCTAACATTGCAGGATCTGTTTTTTTCTTTGAGAAAGAGGAATAAGAAATCTCAAAATGATAATTTTGTATTATACTGTATAGTTTACAGATACCATGACAGCACATTTTTTTATGCAGTATGGGTGACCTAATTTCAAGCAATTTGAATTGTGCATGCATTGACAGTTTTTACTTTGTGTGAACAAAGGTTTTATTATTAATACTTAATAATAAATTAGATGAAACTGTCTTTTTTCCTTACACAAAGTATGTTATGATTTGCAGCCATGTCTAAGGTTGTTAGAGGAATGTATGTGTACAGCTGTCAGCAATTTCTTTCATTGGTCCACTTGGTTTTTGTGGGTGGAGTTATCATTAGGTCATTGTCCAATTAAATACCAATATTTTATTTTTTTAGGTACAACTGGCCACACAACTTAGCTCTGCCACGTCTCAGCTCAGTGACCTCCTCTCTGAGATTAACACACTGAAGAAACATGAATTGGAGTTCAGGCAGAAGCTTGGGTTGACAACTGAGGACAGCAAACGACTACAGGAAGAACTTGAAATGCTGCGGGCACAACATCAAGGTCTGCAATGTCATTTAATTCATATTATCAGTTCATGTTTCCTCATACAGCCAAATGCAGTGTTATGCTATGAACTTTTGCAGAAATCAGCATGATGGTTGATGCAGTAAATACCAGTCTAAACAAATTCTTGTTTGTGAAACTTTCCACTGACATTATATTATGACCAAAATTATTTTTAGTATGGAAAATGTAATTGACGTTCAGAAAAACTAATGCTAATAGAAATATTTTAGTTCATAATTTTGAAATCTAGCATGTTTCTTGTGTTCCATATTGCAGAGGTAAAAATGCATAATAATATGAAATCATCAGAGGATCTTCATTTGTTGCATCACAAAATCAATTTTCTTTTATGATATTTTGTTGGTCTTGAATCAAAATGGTGACAGTCTTAAATCCAGTAAGTGATCCAGTTAGTTACTTTGAAAATCTAGTCATTGCTAATAAGATCAGAGAGGTTTCAACACTAAGCAGTTAAAAGGAAGAAATGATTTTATCTTCAATTCTGGAAATTCTTACCAACTATTATAGCATCAGTCCTTTCAAGATAATATTGTTTTAATTCAAAACATTAAAACTTAAATTGAAACTGTTAGACAAGTAATTCCTTTTTGTTAAGAAATTCTTTGATTACTGTATAGTCAATAACAGTAACAGGTTTAAGCAATTGTCATTTGAAATAAAGATTTTGAAAACTTGATTTTTCTCCACTTACCAAAGATTACAAGTAGTAAGAACAAGAAATTCAAGCACAGTATACTTTTAGACAAATAATAAAAGTGAACCTGATAAACTTTATTGATCCTGAAGTATTTATTTTCTTTAGATGATGAAAGTAAGATAGCAGATCTTAACAGACAGTGTCGAGAAGAAAAACAGGCCAGGAAATCAGCAGAAAATAAATACTCACAAATCCAAGAAGAAATGCATGATCTCAAATCTGCCAATGAGATGCTAGAAAAGGTATTTCACACTGAATTTTATTACACTTTGTTCTTAAAATGTAAACTATATTTATTTATACACAGGACATGTTGTACCTCAGACAGAAAAATTTCAGTTTATTGGACTGCTCTGGTGGCCTAGTGGTTAGAGCATCTGCCTCGGGTGCAGGATGTCGTGGGTTTATAACCCCGGCTGAGTGAAACCAAAGACTTATAAAAATGGTACTTACAGCTGCCTCGTTAGGCTCTCAGCATTAAGAGGTTAGAGTTAGGACAGGTCAGCCTGGTGTCAGGATAATATGACTGGGTGCAATATTATGCTACATGTCTGTGGCATGATGACCGAGTACTAGACATCACTATAAATTGCCATACTGTAAACATCGTAGCGATATCACTGCAAAATCATAAGCTACATTAAAAATCCAACACACACACACACACACACACACACACACACACACACACACACACACACACACACACACACACACACACACACACAGACACACACACACACAGACACAGTGTATTGGAATGTTACGAGTCTAGGCTATTACAAAAGTAACAAGAAAAGAGTGAAGACAACAGGCTTTGTAAAATTTAACAAGTAATTTATTTCCCTAGAAAACCAAGGTAAAAATGAGAAAAAGAACTTAACAGTTTTATGAATCAAATCCAAAATTAATCCAATAATTAAAAAAAATAGAAGTTCTATTATTATAAAGTCCTAAATGAATCTGAGTTTGAGTCCCGATGAAATTCCAAGATGGAAGGCGATGACATATGCAATAGTCAGCATTGTACTGATGTGTCAACAGTTTCTTCTTTGAATCACAGAAAATAATATTCCAGTTTGGAATTCCGAATAGTTTTCAATAAATGTCTTTGTCCAAGAATTCTGTATGAGCACTTGTATTTTCAAGGGAACAGAATCACTAATTCCATAAAATAGAATTTCAACTCAAACTGGTCACAACATATGTTTAGAGCCTGACTGGCTAATTCTTATAATTACATGAGTTATAAGACTAACTATAACGCAAAACAGATGCCCAGATGGGGGTCAAGAGTTCATCTTTCCAGAAGGAATAGAAATTTTTTACATGATAATCATCACATACTCCAGCTATGGCCTTGATTCCACTGAATGAAACTTACTCTCAGAATGAATTTTTTAAAAAAAAGAAAAAGTTGTTTACCCAAAACTGACACTGGTTCTGAATCAAGGTCAGCAACTAGATACAGTGTTTCTACTACTGGTTGTTTATCAGTAAACTAAAAAATGTCAGGTCAAACAGAACTGAACTGAATTTCTAAAGAAAATGTCAAATCCAGTAGACAAAGTTGTCATTACAATAACATGTAATGGAATAAAAACAATTATAAAACTAACAAACAAATAATTAAATATACATAACAGGAATCATTTACAGACATGGAATTTTTTCAGCATTATTGATAAGTTTATTTACAGTTGATTGTGTATCATGGGGACATAACATTAAACTATATGTTTGATCATTTTTATGTACAGTTGATTGTGTATCTCGGGGACACCACATTAGACAATATGATTGATAATTTTGTGTACAGTTGATTGTGTATCATTGGAACACCACATTAGATCATATGATTGACAGTTTTATGTACAGTTGAGTGTGTATCATTGGAACACACACTAGGTCATATGATTGATAATTATGTACAAGTGAGTGTGTATCATGGGAACACCATATTAGGCCATATGATTGATAATTTTATGTACAGTTGAGTATGTATCATGGGGAAAACATTAGACCATATGATTGATAATTTTATGTGGAGTTGAGTGTGTATCATAGGGACACCACATTAGACCATATGATTGATAATTATATGTACACTTGATTGTGTGTCATTGGAACACCACATTAGACCATATGATTGATAATTTTATGTGCAGTTGAATTTGTATCATGGGGACATGGGAACACCACACTAGGCCATATGATTGATAATTTTATGTACAGTTGAGTGTGTATCATGGGGACAGCACATTAGACCATATGATTGATAATTTTATGTACAGTTGAGTGTGTATCATGGGGACACCACATTAGACCATATGATTGATAATTTTATGCACAGTTGAGTATGTATCATGGGGACACCACAGTAGACCATATGATTGATAATTTTATGTGCAGTTGAATATGTATCATGGGGACATGGGAACACCACACTAGGCCATATGATTGATAATTTTATCTACAGTTGAGTATATATCATGGGGAAACCACATTAGGCCATATGATTGATAATTTTATATACAATTGATTGTGTATCATTGGAACACCACACTAGGCCATATGATTGATAATTTTATGTACAGATGATTGTGAATCATAGGTAAAACTGTTAAAATTTTCAGAAACTTCTAACAGGTCAAATCAGTCCTAATGATCATTACCCAGGTACCCATATGATTGGTACAGTTGACTGTGTATCATTGGAACACCACATTAGACCATATGATTGATAATTTTATGCACAGTTGATTGTGTATCATTGGAACACCACATTAGACCATATGATTGATAATTTTATGCACAGTTGAGTATATATCATGGGGACACCACATTAGACCATATGATTGATAATTTTATGTACAGTTGATTGTGTATCATTGGAACACCACATTAGACCATATGATTGATAATTTTATGCACAGTTGAGTATGTATCATGGGGACACCACATTAGACCATATGATTGATAATTTTATGCACAGTTGAATGTGTATCATAGGGACAGCACATTAGACCATATGATTGATAATTTTATATACAGTTGATTGCGTGTCATTGGAACACCACATTAGACCATATGATTGATAATTTTATATACAGTTGATTGCGTGTCATTGGAACACCACATTAGACCATATGATTGATAAGTCTTAATAAATATACTGGTTTATGCTAGTATATTTAAGCCAGTCACAGACAATATTGGCAAAATATCAGATCACTAATTGCTTTTAATCTTTAGATGGGAGAACATTTAATTCGTTGCTTAGTTCTCAGAACATTGTAACAGAAATTCAGTTATAATTTTTAATTTAAGATGCACAATTGGTGTCTCTGTCAGCATTTCTACTAATTGCAAAAGTACAGTTTACTCCATATTTTCTGATGAAATCCATGTCCATTTTAAGTAGACAATTTTTTGATGAAATTTTGTCATATAAAAATGATGGTCAGTTAAATTAAAGAAGTTTATACCATGTGTCAGTCCAGTTTGTATCGTGTCAGTCCAGTTTATATCACATGTCAGTTCAGTTTGTACCATGTGCCAGTCCAGTTTGTACATGTGTCAGTTCAGTGCAAAATAGTTTATTAAGAGGTTGATTAAATTGGCACTCCATCTTTGTCAGTGAAATATGCTGCAAGGTTCTCCATTTCTGTGAAACAAATCTTGCACTAATTTTGATGAAGAAGTGTGCACCACTTTTATAGGTCCATACAATTATTTTTCACATAAATTAAGAGACAGTTTTTAAAATATTGGACTCATCCAATTTAATAAGGGAAAATTAAACATACCAGCAATATCCATTTGTTTACCCAACAGAATTCAAATGAAAAGAAGAGGAAAGCTGCTGAAGAGAAAAGAAGGCTTGAAGAAGAATGGGAAGAAAGCAAACAAAATTTTGAGGTAAAGACTTACTTTTGTATATTTTGTTTCCAAAACAAATGCAAAGTATTTTATTGCTGTCATTATGCAGGTTACTAAAACTGGAGGTCATGTTATGTTTCATACTTTTATGTCTGTATCAGACTGTCCTTTTTTAGTCTTTTTAATCCAGGTAGCATTGGTGTCAGCTGAGTCTGGCATGTTGGATCGTGCCCCCTTTTTCTGAAATAATGTACGATTTGTACCCCATGCAACTCTAAGAAAAGGAGATCAAATATTAGTAAACATTTGACATGTTAGCATACCATATGTACATTGTAAGTTGAGCCCAATTCCAAACTGAACAGTCCCAGATCTACCATTGCATAATGCACTGGCCAGTCTGGGTCTACACTGCTTGTTAGGAGTAATCAGAAGAACAAATAAAATAGACTCTGATCTGCCAGCACATTATATGACACCAGATCAGCATCCGTGTTGTTCACAATTGGACTTGACTCATAGGTGAGTATATACAGTAACATGTTAAGGGAAAAATACTGTGCCTCAGTTGTAAACATTTTTAATTACATATATTAGAAAAGCAAAGGGTGAGCCACAAGTTCTTCCAGCCAAGAATAGCCTTTCCAGTAGCAAATACAAAATATTTAATGCATCAGGTGAAACTTAGAGAAAATTTAAATGATATTTGAATGAGTGTAAGAATTTAAATGATCTGAAGCAATCATTGTTTGGGGTGTGAGATTATAAGGAATAAAGAATACAGAAAGGTGAGGTCCCGTGTGGAATAGGTCACACACAAGTATTAAAAGTCTGTGCTCTTAAAATTAGTAACAGAAAAGAGTGAAAAGCGACAAGCTTGTAAAAGTCCAAACATAATTTATTTCCCTACAATACAAAGTGAAAATGAAAAAAGAAAAAGAACTTACAGCATTGCGAATTAAATCTCAAAATAATCTTGGAATTACAGACATAAGTCCTAATAAAAGTTACGAATAAACTTTAGTAGAAATCCAAATTAAATCCAATGTTGAATGTGTTGATGTGTCTGTAATGACTTGTAAAGTGTTGATGTGCCAACAGTCTTTTGTTGAAACACAGTAATATAATTCCAGGTTTGAATTCACTATCAATCCTAGTGAATGTCTCTGTCAAAGAATATTATTTTTTTATGAGCACTCTGTATTTCCAGAGAAAAATCACTTGAATAATTTGAAGAAATAAATTCCAGGGCAAATGATCTACTGGACACAACAATAATACAAATTGATTCTGCTAGGTCTTAGAGTACAGATGAATAATTTTTCCAGTAGCACGATTATATAGTCTTTTACTTGACCTCAGGTCACAATTAACATTTTCTTTTAAAAAAATCAACATTACCTAATGAAAATAACCGTCTAGAAACTTCTTAATGTTTACAAGATAAAATGTTAGTTATAATTAGAAAGTTTGTAAAAAAAGTGATAATATAGAACCTGGAATATGTCAGGTATGCCAAGTAAATTGTAGGGGAATTCAAACAACCTAGACCCAGACCCAAATAAACATGTCTACTTCTATTAATAATGATCCTGATCTTAAACCCATACACACAGAGAATATTTTAGCTATGTATTAGTTGTTTACAGAATAAAAAGAAATCAATAATTCAGATCAAGTAGAAAATAAACTTGATTTTGGACAAGGTTATGTCCAACATACAATGTTACATTACATTAGCATATAATGAAAAATGAAAACTAACAAACAGTGCAAATTAAATATACATAACAGTGGAGCATGTTGGAAATCAGGAGATAGAGTTTGTTTTCAGTATCGTTATGTGTGTGTGTGTGTGTGTGTGTGTTTTATCAACTTTGTTTATTCTGTTTTCAGTAAATAAATCAGCGTAAAATGACTGGCCATACTTCATTGAAAATGCTTATTTTTTATTTTAAATCCTAGAAATCTATATCCATTTTATGGATCTTTTATATAATCTGAAGTGTTGGTGGGTGTACAGCGACCTTGCATGCAATTTTTTATTTTATTTTTGTCTTTTGAAATAATATGCATACATCTGTTGTTTTAGTCGGTTCTGACACTTATTTTCAAGTCAGTTAGAATCGGCTTCACTACACTGTTCCCATACTACATCCACATATGGATCATATGAATGCTATATATATCTTGTTTAGTGAATCTCATTTTGTTTTGAACTTGAGCATTCTTATTATTCCAGTCATCTTTGATACTTTCCAAATAAGTTCTTCAGGGTTTTTGCCAAATTCAGCATCGGTCAGAGTTACTCCAAGGCCTTGTAACATGTTAATACTTGTTATTAAAAGTTAAATTTATATAACTTGTTATTAATACAGTATTCCACCCTTTCTTCTTTAAATACAGCACCCAATCATAATACCGTAGGAAAAATTACTACCTAACAAATTCAGTCCTTTGTGTTTGGACTTCTTCAATCTGGTCATTAAATAGAAGGTTAGAGGATAAAGGTTTTGCTCTTAGCTTGGACTTACGATGGTCCTTCAGGAAAGTGCATGCAGAGAGCACTGAGTCGCATGTCACCAATAGTAAATTTGTAGCTGCTGTTATGGCATTGGCCAAAGTGTGTAGAGTGGCTCTATTCAGTCCGTGGGCTATTCTTGGGACCAACTCCAATGCATGCCCTGAGGTGTTTGGAGTGGGAGAAGATAAGCTTTGTTCTGCAGTTTGGAAGATAGCCATAGAGATGAAAGTCCAACATGAAAGCCACAGCAAAGATATTGTGCACTAACTGCCGAGTGTCATCCAAGGTCATGTGGTCTATATGTATGGAGTTTCACTTTGTCATCCCCTAAGCGGTGATATCACTGTCAAATGCTGGGGTTTTCAAATTAAAGACTGATGTGTGGCAAAGGTAGAACTCATGATGAAGGTAGGTCAGAATGTCTGTAACTCGCCCAGACTGCAGAAGTAATTGAAGGCAGACTCTTCCTTTCCATCGTAAGATCAGCTGATTCTGGAGGTCAAAGTTGCTGATGGAGTAGGAGGAGGAGGTCAAAGTGGAAAACATCCTCAATGGAGGCTTAGGAGGCTGAATCTTCCTGTACCATCAGATAGTGTCAAATAGATGAAACACTGGAGAACAAGCAACATCATCTTGGTGGCATGAGGTGAGGCTAAAGTCCCGTATAATGCTTGAGACTTAGTTGCCAAAGAATGACGAGGTTTGTCACTCACTAAACTCATAGAATGCCCTGAATTAGAAACATCGACTTCAAGACAGTTGCTGGGTAAATAGTCTCTTCTTGTGGCAGAGTGTAGAGAAATTGCAAAGCAACATCTGTTGAAATGTGAAGAACTATTCATGACATCGTACTATCATGTCTCAAGATGGTACGAGGGTTAGACTGGTCCCTGCACATGTGTGCAAAAGTTGGGTTTGATGTATTGGAAGCCTGTAATATTGATGTTGATCCCTAGTTTATAGCCTAGGCCAGTTGCAATGGAAATAGGCCATCCATGTTGGGAGGATATAGTTAGGATCGTTAGTTTGGGATGGGTTATGAGATGTTTGATCCATGTAACCTGCTGAGTGAGAGGGAAATTGGCTGTTTGTTAGCTCTGTCCCTCACTATTCCACATTAGGAATCAAGTCGAACCCTGAGGAGGCAAGGTAGAAGGAGTTGCCAGATATGCGGAGTCCTGTGGTAGTGATTTGGGTGCTGGACCTTGTTTCAGAATGTGTCAATGTCCAGTGCTTTGTGGCTGGAGGGTAAGTTGATTTATCTCCCTTGTCCACCAGATGTTCTCACACTAAGGAAAGGTCAGCATCCAGACTGGTGACATCTTCATCCTGAGCTCTGTGTTTCTGCACTTTGGCATAGTTCTAATCTGTAAGACAAAAAGAGCAAATTGGATAAAACTGTAGCCCTGCACCTGTCTTTCAGAATGCAATGTCAGCGCAGAGCTTAATCTTAAAAAATTGACCCAGAAATAGATAACAGAAGTCTAATAAAACAGTGAAGCATACAAGTAAAATATAATTACAATACCACGTGTAAGGAGGAGAGGTATAAACATGTGGGCCTGCACATGTGATGTTTGAATACTGTGTGAGCATAGAGCTATACCAAATGATTATCTGGAAAATGATCTGAATTACAATGCTACCTGTTGGGAAGATCTAGGACAGCATGTACAGAAAGAATCATTGAAGCATGGCATTCCAAGGCTAAGGATGCCATGATAAAGGAAACTCACCTTTATGTACCAGACATGACGGAATTATACATAAACAAGGAGTTCCTTAAGGGCATAAGGACATGCACACGTATAAATATTGTAGCCCAAACCTATCTTGTGAAGTTGCATAGGCTGCCCATGCGAGTGACAAAATGCACTTTAAATATGATGGAATGCTTATGCAGATGAACGTGACTCAAGTGTCACCTATAAAAACAGGCATGAGCAGGACACAGTTGAGTAAATGGTGTATAGAAAGCTGACCTGTATTTATCCAACCAGAGTGGAAGTAATACAGAGATGTACACAAGTGTCTACATTACACACAAAATCCTTCACGTAAAAGGGAACTGAGGCACCCGTTATGGATATGTACAAAGTAGATGCGACACTGTCCATTAATAGGCAATTACCCGTAGGGAAAATGGCCCACAGACTGCCTGTACAAACTAAACACACTGAAGTTGGCGCCTGGACACTACTAGGAATGCCTTGTAATAGAAACTCACCGACATGTACCTGTTCATAATGAAATTACACATATAAGTTTTCATAAGTGGTAGAGACTTGCGTGTACAAAATAATTATAGCCCAGACTGAATGTGCAGTCACTTATGCTCCCCATACAAGTACCTAAATGTGTGACGATGACAAAGTGTTAGCAAATTGTGAAGGCAGAACTTTGTTGAGATAGGAAGATAAAAGTTGAAAATTAGATGGAGTATACATTCCTATGAGGTGAAAAACTCCTCCAACTTTTGATGCTATACCTCACAACCACCACATAGGTCGACAGACAACTTTTAGCTTCCTTTAGCTAAAAGTAGTATCTGGGAGGGCTGGATTTGCAAGGGAGTAGTAGTTCTCATAAGGTATTTTGATTGGGTCAGTATTCTTGAAGAAACATTTTGCTAAAAAAATCAAGCAACTTGACATGCATTTTAATCCAGCTTATTTTATAACATTTTAGTGAGTGATTTAAAATTGAGTAAGATTTTCTATTTCTACAGAGAGAGATTCAGAACCTGAAGGAAAAGTTGAGGAAACAGAAGTCTTCCATAGATAGTGTTTCATCTCAGCAGGTAAGATTTGTTATTAATATTAACAGCTGTTTTTTCACATGGTTCATGCAACCTTGAACAATCCTTGAATTTGATGGGGTGCCTTAAAAACTCCTTGAATTTTAAAATAAGTTGATTTTAGTTTTGAAAAATCTTTATAAATTTGTTGAAAAATTCTTTAAATTTTACCAGACATTCTTTTAATTTATCTGATGGAATATATTACATTACAACTTTAAAAAATATGTAACGTTTAAATTTAGAATTTTTTCTATTTATATATTGTCCAAAATAATGATAAACAAAACATTGGTATAAAATTTAGTGGATCCAATGGCAGAAGAATGGTAGTTGACAACATCATATATGGAGATGGTTTAATTTCCTGTAACAAAATACTCCGTTAACATGCTTAGAAGTCCTTGAAATCACTATTCAGGGTTGTATAAAGTATGTTTTATTCTGTTATAAATAGAATTTTATATTTGTGTTCATATCATATTAAATTTGTGAAAATTGTCAAATGATTTATATATTTTTGTTTGCAAAGATAGAAATTAACTGATTTGATCTCATTTTACACATTTCATTTTAAATGAGAAATTAACTGATTTGATCTCATTTTATACATTTCATTTTAAGTTAGAAATTTACTGATTTGATCTTATTTTATTTAAATGAGAAATTAACTGATTTGATCTTATTTTATACATTTCATTTTAAGTGGACACTGATGGAAGACTCTCTAATCATGTTGATATGCTAAGATAACTTTAGCTTTTATGGCATATCTAGGGACTGATGTAGGGTAAGATAACTAGTTATTTGGACTTATCTAGGGAATGATGTAGGGTAAGATAACTAGCTATTTGGACTTGTCTAGGGAATAATGTAGGTAAGATAACTAGCTATTTGGACTTGTCTAGGGAATGATGTAGGTAAGATAGCTAGCTATTTGGACTTACCTAGGGACTGATGTAGGGTAAGATAACTAGCTATTTGGACTTACCTAGGGACTGATGTATATCTGTTTGGACTTGTCTAGGGACTGATGTAGGGTAAGATAACTAGCTATTTGGAGTTATCTAGGAACTGACGATAATCTAAGATAGCTGTAGCTTGTTGGGCTTTCCTGGGGACTGATGATAGGTTCAGATAGTGATAACTAATTGTGCATACCAAGAGAATGATGATAGGGTATTTTAGCCATCGCTATTTATTCATACCCAGGGACTGATGATAGGGTACGATCGGCATAGCTGTTTATTCATACAGAGGGACTGATGATAGGGTAAGATAGCCATCCCTGTTTATTCATACCCAGGGACTGATGATAGGGTATGATAGCCATTGCTACTTATTCATACCCAGGGACTGATGATAGTGTATGATAAGCCATCTCTATTTATTCATACCCAGGGACTGATGATAGGGTACAATAGCCATTGCTGTTTATTCATACCCAGGGACTGATGATAGGGTACAATAGCATTAGCTAATTTAGCCTATCCAGGGACTAATGATAGGGTACAATAGCATTAGCTAATTTAGCCTATCCAGGGACTGATGATAGGGTATGATAGCATTAGCTAATTTATAGCTTATCCAGGGACTAATGATAGGGTACGAGAGCATTAGCTAATTTAGCCTATCCAGGGACTGATGATAGTGTACAATAGCATTAGCTAATTTAGCCTGTCCAGGGACTAATGATAGGGTACAATAGCATTAGCTAATTTAGCCTATCCAGGGGCTGATGATAGGGTACGATAGCATTAGCTAATTTAGCCTATCTAGGGACTGATGATAGGGTACGATAGCATTAGCTAATTTATAGCCTATCCAGGGACTAATGATAGGGTACAATAGCATTAGCTAATTTAGCCTATCGAGGGACTGATGATCATTGATAACTAATGGTTAAGGATCTGCATCTATATTTTTGTGCAAATTCTTGTATTATTAGGAAAGAAAATATTTTGCACAAATTGAAAAATAATGAGTGTCAGATTTCATCTGTGCAGATATAAGTTGTAACTTAAAGATTTACTGTATTATTGCAAAACATTTCAAGGACAAGGTGGTGGAATGTAATCCCACCTGTCCAGACTTGTGTGCCTGGGTAATTCTGTCAACACTGATTACGACAGAGACTTCAAACATTTAATGCAATTGGACTGGTTTGCAGATGTGCACGACCATTTTCAGAGCTGTGGGGTTCAAGGAGGCCAAGTAAGAAGTCACTTTTTCTTATATATATATATATATATATATATATATATATATATATATATATATATATATATATATATATAATAGATTTTAGGAATCACTGAAAAAAGCATGTGGATAAAGCTACTTTACTGCAGACTTATGGTTTATTTTTATAAGTTAAATTTCAGTCAGAATAAACTTGCCGATGTTTGTAAACATGGACCTATAGAAAGTTCCTGGCATGCACTGTATTTTCCTAATTTGATTCTTTTTTATTTTACAGGTGACCCAAATGGAGGAGGAGATCACTCGAGAGTGGAGGGAGAAATGTGACAAGCTACTGGCCACAGCCCAAGAGAAAAACAATCGAGTTCTTCAGGAGGTGAAGGAAGAAAAGGCAGAACTTGAAAAGAAAGTACAAGAGCTTGAGAATAAGGTATGGTAATATATAATTTTATTGGTACTTAACAACAGTTTTGGGGGTTAGGTTTGGACAGATTTCCAAATACTCTATTTGCCCAGAATCAAAATTTTCATTAAATTGCACAAAAGTCAGAATTTTTCCATCACATTATGCTTAAAAATCCTGTAAAAGAGAAAGATTTTACTTGTACAGCAAAATTTCCTATTTGTACAAGGTTGCTAGATGCCCATTAAAAGACCCAACCTGCTGGATAATGGATTTTTCAATACTGCACATTTTGCTGTTGACATGCAGTGAATTTCTCCAGGGATTTTCACAGAGAGGATGAATTCTCACTCTGATCATTTTCATAACTGGGGGATTTTCATTTTTTTACGGTGAGATGTACTTAGCGCTTCTGGTCGTAGACCTGAAGGACTCATGGTACTAATTCAGTTCCCATAGTAAACCTATGCAAACACCATGATATTAAAAATTCAGTAACTTTAAATTTCTGAGTGCTCATGATCAAACCTATATTTATCAGTATAGATGAAACCTGGATGTCAGCTTCTTTGTAGAGGAAAGGATATGAGCCACAGCATTTTCTGGACCTACATGTGTTGGAACCATGTACTTTCAATTCTGAACCAAAGAGTCAGGTGCTAATTTCGTTAATGAGTGTTACAAGCTCAAGACTGTTAAAGGACTGAAATTCCATCAATAAAACAATGTCTCTATTTTTTCAGTTACAACTAGGATAAGCTCTCAAAATATTCTTTTTCCTAAAAAAATAACTTACATTATTGACCAATCCTGGCCAGCCAAACTCATATATACTCTATTTTATGTTCACCCATTTCCAGGCTGGTTCCCATTTTTCCATACAATTAGTACCATGTGTCCTGAAGAGCTTATGAGATGGCCTGTTGTCCACCATCTATCAGTTAACTCAAATTTGTTATTGCTAATCTTCTTAAACTACTTGGAAGATTGCCATGAAACGCTACACACACATTCATCTCAAGGTCTAGTTGGTCCTAAATGAAAATGGTGCTGCTCAGACATCCAGTAATGCTGCCACAGCAGCCATGTTGAAAATCTTGTTATCACTATTCTTCCTAAATGGACTCATATCAGGATGGGCTTTTCTCTAAAAGACTTCTTACAATGTCTAGTTGATCCTTAATGAAAATGGTGTCAATCTGACATCTAATATGACCACTAGTGCAGTCACCTTGGAAGTCTTATTGCTATTTTCCTTCAGAACAGAAAGTCATATAAAACCATGAAAATCCCACTCGCACGCTCGCAATTTGCGAGTGGAAAAATGTCATTTGCAAAGTCAGAAAATGACAAGTAGGCTCTCATACGGTGATATTTTTCTAAAAAAAAAATCTTGATTTCCTATCTACTTCTTAAAAAATTATTTATTTACTGGCAATCAATTTGACTAGTGTTTTCAGTTTAGATGTGAATCACGATTGCCAAGAACATAGACCTAGAATGACAATAATAATGTACTTAGACGTCTTGAATGCGTGCCATGCGCAGGTGAGATGCATGCATAGAGGCATATTTGGCACATGCTTACCCACCCCTTTTGGCATATCGTCAACTGCGCATCTGAACCGAAGTAACTCAGCAATATTCAGATCAGTTCAGATTCAGAAGGGTTGATTGCATCAGCAGCAAGCACCCTGTCCTGCTCAGACATCACATGGGTATAATGTGCTGTGTGTTAGTTTCTGCGTGCTTCATTTTAAGTTTATTCTTTTCTCTTTTGTGTTCACAGTGTCTTTTATTTGTCCCCAACTTCACTGAGTATCCTGTGTTTGGATTATTAATTATTATTTACAGTGATATTTAATATAGCTATTTTTAAAAAATTCTAAATAATTAGAAGTTTTTAAAAGTCAAGCTTGTGTTGCTGTCTCAACTGCATTGTGTGAGCAAGGGTTCAGTTTTGTAAACAGAATTAAAGCAAAGATTGGCTCTAGACACTTCCACCCTGCATGATCTGCTACAGCTGGTTGTTAACAGACTGCCAGCCGAGATATACAATCCCAGTCAAGCCAGCGACAAATGGTACTTCACGGCTCCAGGCCAACTTCACGTGGGCAGACATAAGCGCAAGCTTGCAGTAGCTGATTTATAGGTTAGGTAAATGTTTTTGTAAAAACTGCAATTATTATGCTAAAAAGAGAAGTAATAAAACCAAAGTATTTTTTATTATTAAAACAAAGACAAATATGTAATGTCAGTTTTTTTTGTTTACCTGAACCTATTATATATTCGATGTTGACAATTGTCGTTGTCCTGTCCCTGGTTTTCTTTGGCTAGCGAGTTGTCATAACAAATTGCGAGTCACTCATGGCTACAATTTTCAAGGGTTGGTCATATCGACATGGGTTTTCACCAGAAGACTTCTTGTGATACCTGTTTGGTCCTAAGTGAAATGGTTCCTCTTAAACATCTTGAAAATCTTGTTGTCACTACTTCTCCTGGTCATATCAACATGGGGATTTCCTGAAAAGACTTTTTATGAGTCAATTGATCGTATTGGAAATAGTGCTATGTAACATCAAATATGGCTGCCATGGCATTTGTCTTGAAAATCTTGTTGTCACTACTTCTCCTGGTCATATCAACATGGGGATTTCCTGAAAAGACTTTTTATGAGTCAATTGATCATATTGGAAATAGTGCTGATGTAACATCAAATATGGCTGCCATGGCATTTGTCTTGAAAATCTTGTTGTCACTACTTCTCCTGGTCATATCAACATGGGGATTTCCTGAAAAGACTTTTTATAAGTCAATTGATCGTATTGGAAATAGTGCTGATGTAACATCAAATATGGCTGCCTTGGCATTTGTCTTGAAAATCTTGTTGTCACTACTTCTCCTGGTCATATCAACATGGGGATTTCCTGAAAAGACTTTTTATGAGTCAGTTGATCGTATTGGAAATAGTGCTGATGTAACATCAAATATGGCTGCCATGGCATTTGTCTTGAAAATTTTGTTATCACTTCTTCTCCTAAATGGAAGGTCATGCAGACATAGTGTTTTCACCAGAAACTTCATTGATGTCTAGTTTGTCATGAATACAAACGATTCCACTCAGACATCCAATATATGGTGTGGTGGCCATCTTGAAGTCTTTTTATTACTACTCCTCCTAAATGGAAGTCATACTGACATGGTGTTTTCACCAGAAACTTCTTTAATATCTAGTTTGTCATATAAATGAAGCTGGTTCCACTCCAACATCCAATATGGTGCAGTGGCCGTCATGAAAATCTTTTTATCATTATTCCTCCTAAATGGAAAGTCATATCAGCTTGGAGTTTTCCCAAAAAAACTTCTAATGCTGTCTAGTTGGTTTTAAAAACAAATTATGCAGATCTGATATCCTAAATGGCCACCGTGTCAGCCATCTTAAAAATCTTGACATCAGATATGGCTGCAACAACAAACATATTGAAAATCTTGTTACTCATTACCCCTTACAGCAAATGTGTGTGATAAATAATTTATAACAATAAATATAATGCTTATGTTTGCTCATCTTCATTATCAAGACAATAGCAGTGATCATTTTCTATGACAATCATTTGCATTACTAACTGCATAATACCAGAGTACCATTATCTGCAAAACCCTAAACTAAATTTTTCACCAATGTATAAACTCATGTGCAGTTGGCAAAATGCTTCTTAATAACTATATAATGAAAGTGTCTCATTGTCCAGATGTCACTTACTAAGTGCTTTAACAGAAGCGGTTTAGAATGATCTGATATAGCAAGCATCAGTATGTCTGTGAGTAATGTAAAACCTGATGTTATGATGGACGGTTTACAAGAAATAAATCCATGTGATTTATAATCACTTGAGACACGATTAATTTCACTCTGAATAACAGATAAGATTGCCTCAATAGAATTGAAGGTATTATACCAAGAATTGTGAACTTGCATCAATCAGTTCACGCAAATTATGTTTGGTATGGGAGGGGGGTGATTACAGAATTGACCACACTTGATATAATCACAAGTATGCTTTATGTGATTCCTGAAACTGTTATTAGACCAGCTATCATTGTTAGGATGGCAGACTATGGACAGGTGATTAAACTTACAGATGGACCAGGTGTCTGTATTAGGATAGCAAAATATGGACAGGTGATTAAAGTTACAGATGGATCAGCTGTGAGAGTTATGATGACAAACTATGGACAAGTGTTTAAAATTACAGCCAGGCATAGTCAGTGTAAACAAGTCTACATATTCATGTTAAGATGTGAAGTAAATGTCATATGAAAGCTTATGTAATATCTCCCATCCCTTTGGATGCAGTAACTCCTATTTCCTGTCCCTTTGAATGCATTAACTCCTATTTCCTATACCTTTGAATGCATTACCTCCTATTTCTTGTACCTTTGAATGCAGTAACTCCTATTTCCTGTCCATTTGAATGCAGTAACTCCTATTTCCTGTCCATTTGAATGCAGTAACTCCTATTTCCTGTACCTTTGAATGCAGTAACTCCTATTTCCTGTCCCTTTGAATGCAGTAACTCCTATTTCCTGACCCTTTGAATGCAGTAACTCCTATTTCCTGTGCCTTTGAATGCAGTAACTCCTATTTCCTGTCCCTTTGAATGCAGTAACTCCTATTTCCTGTACCTTTGAATGCAGTAACTCCTATTTCCTGTCCTTTGAATGCAGTAACTCCTATTTCCTGTCCCTTTGAATGCAGTAACTCCTATTTCCTGTCCCTTTGAATGCAGTAACTCCTATTTCCTGTCCCTTTGAATGCAGTAACTCCTATTTCCTGTCCCTTTGAATGCAGTAACTCCTATTTCCAGTCCCTTTGAATGCAGTAACTCCTATTTCCTGTCCCTTTGAATGCAGTAACTCCTGTTTCCAGTCCCTTTGAATGCAGTAACTCCTATTTCCTGTTCCTTTGAATGTAGTAACTCCTATTTCCTGTGCTTCAGCTTTTTTTTTTCTTACTGCAGGTTCAGCAGCTTAGGTCCCAGAGTGGCAGCAATGATGAGAGAATAGCAGAGTTACAAAGTGAGGTGGAGGAACTTGCTGCATGGAAAGAAAAGGTAGTGTATATCAGATATTTATAAGTTGAATCCAGTTGGGAAAATACTATGTTCCCATCACATGATATAAAATTGCTAGTTTCAAAAATGTTACCACCAATAAAAAAAATGGATATGATATGTCTGCTGATCTTCTTCATTTAAATCTGTAATATTTAACTTAACAGTAAAGCTATTATTTTGACGTGTATCTTCAGTTTTGAAATTCTGCATTATCTTTTACATTCTTACTGTATTTAGTTTTAAATATTTTTTATTTCCTGTTCAGTTGTTTTTTTGTATGCAGCAGAAGCTACCTTTCCACCAACAATGCAAATTGTCCCTGTAACATCACAGTTTGTCTTTGTTAACATCACAAATTGTCTTTGTCAATATTGCAGGTCATCCTTTACACTGACAGTTGAACTACCTTTCCACCAACAGCACAGAATATCCTTGCCAAAATCATAGGTTGGCCTTGCCATTGCAAGTTAAAATGACCTCTCCACCAGCATAACATATTGGCCAGGTCATGACTAGTTTAATTATTTCTAACAACAGCACAGATTGTCCTTGTCATGTCCAATTTAACTGTCATAGATTGTCCTTTCCATGAACAATTAAACTACCTATCCATTAACAGCACAGATTGCCCTTACCATTGCCAGTTTTACTGTCACAGAGTGTTCTTGCTGTGAACAGTTGAACAATCATTGATTGTCCTTTCCTTGACAGATTGAACCACCCATCTACAAACAGCACAGATTGCCCTTGTCAACATAACAGGTTGGCCTTGCCATTGCCAGTTCAACTACCTCTCAACCAACATTACATATTGGTCTTGCCATGATTAGTTTAATTATCTCTACCAACAACACAGATTGTCCTTGCCATGGCTAGTTAAACTACCTCTCCACCAGTAGCACAGATTATATTGTCCTTGCCATGGCTAGTTAAACTACCTCTCCACCAGTAGCACAGATTATATTGTCCTTGCCATGGCTAGTTAAACTACCTCTCCACCAGTAGCACAGATTATATTGTCCTTGCCATGGCTAGTTAAACTACCTCTCCACCAGTAGCACAGATTATATTGTCCTTGCCATGGCTAGTTAAACTACCTCTCCACCAGTAGCACAGATTATATTGTCCTTGCCATGGCTAGTTAAACTACCTCTCCACCAGTAGCACAGATTATATTGTCCTTGCCATGGCTAGTTAAACTACCTCTCCACCAGTAGCACAGATTATATTGTCCTTGCCATGGCTAGTTAAACTACCTCTCCACCAGTAGCACAGATTATATTGTCCTTGCATGGCTAGTTAAACTACCTCTCCACCAGTAGCACAGATTATATTGTCCTTGCCATGGCTAGTTAAACTACCTCTCCACCAGTAGCACAGATTATATTGTCCTTGCCATGGCTAGTTAAACTACCTCTCCACCAATAGCACAGATTATATTGTCCTTGCCATGGCTAGTTAAACTACCTCTCCACCAATAGCACAGATTATATTGTCCTTGCCATGGCTAGTTAAACTACCTCTCCACCAATAGCACAGATTATATTGTCCTTGCCATGGCTAGTTAAACTACCTCTCCACCAATAGCACAGATTATATTGTCCTTGCCATGGCTAGTTAAACCAACTCTCCTCCAACTTCACAGATTGCTGTTGCCAGCATTACCAGTTATCCATTCCATGGCTAATTAAATTAACTCTCTGCCAGCTTCACAGATTGACATTGCCAGCATTACCAATTATCCTTGCCATGGCCACTTAAACAATTAATATTCACATGTTTTCACGTTTTGGTGTTCACATGATTCAGTGTAGAGTACATAACCTCATTCTCTGATGATAAACCACTTACAAAATGGAAACAAATTTACATATATGAAAACACTTCCACATCATCCCTATTATTCATAAATTTACATGGCATACCCCCAGGACTTCAATGGAGAAATGGATTAATGCAGTGGAATCTCCTGTATCCAGATTGCTTGGGAGAAACAACTTATATTTATATACAAGGGAGTTTGGATTAATGATTTTAATGCATCCCTAGTCTGCTTGATTTGAGTACAAATAATTAGGACAAATCAGATATATGATATTAATTATGATCAATCTTGCTAAAGGCCTTCAAAATAATAATCCATTGAAGAAAGAATTTTGGGGTTTTGATAGTTTTTAATGACACTTTTAACATATTATTGGATTTATCATTGCTAGAGAAATAGGTGCTAAGTCCTCTCCCAGGAAGAAAGAACTAAAATGGTAAAACAGTGAACCATATGTACCACCCTTTTGGAAGTTTGTCAGTTAAAGACCAAAGTAAAAGACAGAATGCATGCAAAAATTAGAACAAGTACAAATCTAGCACTTAGGATTGTAAAATTGAGGACAAAGAAAGGTTCAGAGTCACTTGCTGCACAAGCAGTTTTTCAGAAAATATTTCAAACTCTGGTCCACTTGTTTCAACATATGAATATTTGTTCATTTTGATCTTTAAATTTGTGGTTTGTACTGATCACAAAGTCCACATAGTTTGGTACCCAACATATAATAATGAATTCAAAGCCACTTTATTTCTGTAGTACGAGACCCTGAAGAAAAATGCAAGCACAATGAAGGATCGCTATGAAGAACGACTGAAGGAAGTGGAGGAGGAGAAGGAAGAAGTGGAAGAGGAAAAGCAGGATGTGGAAACAGAAAGAGATCAACTACAGAAACAGTTGGAACGTCTGCAGGAACAAGTCCAGCACATCCAGTCAACCCCACAGGCTGCCACTCCAGGGAATCAACAGGCTGTCATAACAGAGGTATGTATTGTCCCTATGACATTATGCATGTAAATGAACATCAAGTATGCATTGCATTGTGGGACTGAATGAGGTTGCCTGCAGCATGACAGTTCAGTGGAGTCAATAACTGATAATACAAATAGATTCTCAATATATTAAAATCTGAATTGAAGAGTATGGTGTCTGGTTTTGTGTTTTTGTGTCTGTATTGTTTGGATAAGATTACAACTTAAAATATTATCATGTTCAAACTGGTAAGGCAAGAAAAGTAAATAAACCTGTGAAATTGAGGCCTGTACCAAGTCATGAGTTTTCCATGCACCTTAATGAATACACATAAAATCATTCATCTTCTGGAACTTTTTTATGTACATGAATGGTCGATTATACTGACCAAACACCAACCTTGTATAGACAAAAAACATGGCCAGTTTAAGTAGTTCCATTATGATTATATTGAACTTTTGGGGGTTTATAAGGATAAATATATTGAATTTATATTAAAGATTAGGTATATCAAGTAGTAATCAAGAAGTAAAATTGGATAATGGTGAGTATTAGCACACTTTTTCATACATCAATGCAAACAAGTACTTATTATAAAAAGCTATCAGTCAGATACTCACATGTTGAGATCATTGTGCATTGGGCCTGTTGCTCAAGGAACTGTTAGAACACTTCATGAAATAGTCAAACGCACTCATCAAAACCACAAGTTGCTCTAATCATAACAGAGGTATTGTAAGTTTACCCATCAGATCTAGACTTTGATACAAGTGCCTTAATTATCATAAGGATAATTTCCTGATTCAGGCGTGGAGGTTGGATCTAAATAAAGTTAGATAAACTGGACAAAAATCATCCAGAAGTTAATCAAGAACTTTCATAATTTATTTATGTATTTTGAAAACTTTAATGGAATGAAAAGAAAAGTCATGGAAGGTTGTTTCAAAGTATCAAATATATGCTGATCCAGAAATAGTTTAAACAAATCTTCCACCCCTGGGGATTGATATGTTACCACAACAAAGATTAGGCCTGACTATCCAATCAGAATTGACACCTTATCACAGCAGAGATTAGGCCTGACTATCCAATCAGAATTGACATGTGATCACAACAGAGATTAGGCCTGACTGTCCAATCAGAAATGACATGTTATCACAACAGAGATTAGGCCTGACTATCCAATCAGAATTGACATATTATCACAACAGAGATTAGGCCTGACTATCCAATCAGAATTGACATGTGATCACAACAGAGATTAGGCCTGACTATCCAGTCAGAATTGACATGTTATCACAAGAGAGAAAAGGCCTGACTATCAGAATAATAGTTGCTGAGCCCAATTGCATCCAAAAATATTATAGGATTAAATGATCATGGTTGGGTGTTTATCGATGTGTACATTTTACCTAATCACTCACAAAGTTTACATAAAGTCCTTTGACTTTATGTAAACTTTGTGAGTGATTAGGTAAAATTTACACATCGATAAACACCCAACCATGATCATTTAATCCTATAATATTTTTTTTGGATGCAATTGGGCTCAGCAACTATTATTCTGATAGTCAGGCCTTTTCTCTCTTGTGATAACATGTCAATCAGATCAGCAGATTTAATCAACAAAACATTCACTTTTATGTACATGGAAGTTTTCTTTCATTAGCCTCTTAACTGCGATAGAATACATAGCCCTGTCTTTGCTAGCCAAGATTCTTCAATTCTTTATACAGTGATACGGGGTAGAATGTTATAGCGGGTCATGCCAGTGATATATTGTTATGATCATTATTTTAATATATAAAAAATGGTTGTTGAGATTAAACCAGGAATATTCCTTTTTTTCCAAAAATTACACTTGCGTATGGCACGTGTTGTTATAGTAACATCGTTGTTACTTTCTACGCATTTCAATCTTTCAAAAGCAAAATCGGGTCCATTTTTAGTGATATCCCTTGGTTGACATATGACCCTGACCTTTAATAACTGCTGCTGTAACACGTTGTTGAGATGAAATGCAATAATTTCCGAAGATTGGCTTCTAAAGCCTGCCATATGCCTTCTTCAGCAAAAGTGGTGAGTGCTGGAGTGCAGGAAGGTCTGTGCAGTTACATTGTTTTAACTTCTAATGGTCAGTTTTAATCTGTGGCTTGTCATTTTTTGTCGGAAATCACAGGAGTGGGTGGGTGGGATCTTGTTGTTATTATGAGGGTATAAGGCTTAGATATAGATAAAACTTCACATCAAATGATCTGGAAACAGGGAACCAAAAGTAGTCCACAGAATTTATCGATGTGTGAAAAATTCCAGATCAGTATCATGTGACCATTTACATCCAATCAAAACGTAGACAATGCAGTCAATTTATAAAAGTTGGAATTATTTAACTATTAGAGTTAAGTAAAGTATTGACAGGACCTCCATAGTAAACAAAATTCTGTCCATGTCTATCTGTCTCTGATCAAACCATGCTTTAATTGCCAAGGCTCTGGTAATTGTATAGATTCAGCATCAGCTTTGAACAAAGTTTTTAGCTTCTCTCTGGCAAGAAAAAGAAACTGTAAGCATTTTTGGAGCCATGGTATTGAAGATGAGAATTGGGCTTTTGTCTACAGTTGTTAACATTTCCAGTTTCTTGTCAAATGCATTACCCCATCAAATGTATGTTAAAAATTATATTCCAAATCCAGCTGTCCCAAAAAGATGAATAAAATTCATCTTTCTGCTTCTATCCATAGGCGCTATAGATGTTATAAATAGTGTATGTATGTATGTATGTATGTCTGTATGTATGTATGTATGTATGTATGTATATTAACTCTTCAAAAATATGATTACCTCCCCATTGTGATCTTTTCTGGAGGGTTGGTTCTGGAAGTTAGCAAAACTAAAATTAATTATTAACAGTAATGTATTGTTACCTCCTCATATCATCTTTCCTGGCAGAATTTAATTTTTAATATTAATGTATCATTACCTTCCCATTTCTTCATTCTGGGGGGGACTGGATTAAGGATGTAGTGGAAGTCGACTCAAAACATTAATGTGATTGAGTAAGTATTCAAGGAGAAACATAATTTAGAATAAAATTTCCCTTCTTTTAATACAGACTTAAAATTAAAGTGATCCCCACTGAAGTAGACTACCTATGAGGGATTATATTCCCACTGGAGTTCACATTCATTACAGTAGACAACCTGTGAGTAATTAAATTCCCTCAGGAGGGTTCATGTTCATTACAGTAGACTGAACCTATGAGTAATTAAATTCCTGCTGGAGTTCATATTCATTACAGTAGACTGAACCTATGAGTGATTATATTCCCACTGGAGTTCATATTCATTACAGTAGACTGAACCTATGAGTGATTCCTTTGAGTGATTATATTCCCACTGGGGTTCATATTCATTACAGTAGACTGTACCTATGAGTAATTAAATTCCCACTGGAGTTCACATTCATTACAGTAGACTGAACCTATGAGTGATACCTTTGAGTGATTATATTCCCACTGGGGTTCATATTCATTTACAGTAAACTGAACCTGTGGGTGATTAAATTCCCACTGGAGTTCATATTCATTACAGTAGACTGAACCTATGAGTGATACCTTTGAGTGATTATATTCCCGCTGGGGTTCATATTCATTACAGTAGACTGTACCTATGAGTAATTAAATTTCCACTGGAGTTCATATTCATTACAGTAGACTGTACCTATGAGTGATTATGTTCCCACTGGAGTTCACATTCATTACAGTAGACTGTACCTGTGAATGATTATATTTCCACAGGAGTTCATATTCACTGAAGTTAAATGTAGATCATACAAGGAAACCAAATTTTGATTGCACATAGTTGTTTCTTAAACAAACCAATGAAGGTTCATGGAGCATATACTTGCATATCTTTACAAAATATTTGGAACAAGAATTTAGTTTGGTTAAAATTGTATCTTGTGATGCAACTAAGTAGAAGTTGTTAGTTCAGAACACTAGAAAGGAACTACTTATGTGTTCATGCACACTTTCTATGCTTTGAAAATATTTGTGTTCAAAGGATAAATTTGAGATGAGAATTGACACTGAAATATATTATTGCTTTATTATTATTTGTTATAAGACCTGAACTTCATATTTTTTCAGGATCCATGAGCTCATGAAGCTTGAAAATCAATTACATGTTATGCATGAAAGGCCTACACTTCACTATGGCTTGAAAATCAATTACACATTATGCAGGGAGCCCCAAATGGCCGAGTGGTCTAAAGCACTCACCATTATGGATCATTGCCATCCCACCTCTGTCTGTGTGGGTTTGAGCCTCAGGTTCAGCCAATGTGGGTATGTGAGAAAGCTTGCCAGTAGCTTCTCATGGGTCGGTGGTTCTTTCTGGGGTTTTCCTGGTTCTTCCTCCACCATTTATACTGGCCGTCATGTATAGCCTATCTTGTGCTGAAAAATGGTGTTAAACCCTACAGCAATAACAACAACAACACATTATGCAGACCTACACTTCATTATGGCTTGAAAATCAATTACACATTATGCAGACCTACACGTCACTATGACATGAAAATCAATTACACATTATGCAGACGTACACTTCACTATGGCATGAAAATCAATTACACATTATGCATGAAAGGCCTATTCTATGGCTTCATAAATCCTGTCAAATATGAAGTTTAATTCTTAACTATATTTAAAGGAAATAATAAAAACAATATTTAGTAACTATATCATACAAAAAGTGACTTCAAAAAATAAGTATGGAAGACTTCAATTTCACATCCTTAAGTTGAAAAACTCTAGACTTAAGATGCTGTATTTAAAGACTAAATGTAACAAAATATTGCTGATGAGGTTAGTTGAAACTGAACATAATGTGCTTATTGCAGGTGAAGAAAATAATGAATTCTGTGTACCAGCAACTACGTAGTGAGTTTGAGTCAGATGAAACCTACACTGGTGCTGATGTTTTAGCTGCTATACTTGCCTCTATAAAGGTAAGACAGCTACACTGGTGCTAATATGTTAGCCACTATAAAGGTAAGACACCTATTCTGGTGCTGATATTTTAGCCTCAATAAAGGTGGTGCCGATATGTGGGAAAACCAAACTTGGTGCTGATTAGTTAGCTGCTGTACTCACTGCTGTAAAAGTACGAAACCAGCACTGGTACTGATTGTAAATTAATTACCTCCATGCAAGATCTACAAGTGGCTGCACATGATTGAAGGAAATTTTGAAGTTCACTCAAGCTCTGTTTATGAATGATTAGTGGATGGATGTGTCCTAAAAAGTTTTAAAAATGACAATATATCACACTGCACATAAATGTGATCATTTTTCTTTTATGATGCTAAAATTTGGACTGGTGCTTTTCACATGATTCTCTGAGCTCTAGATAAGTTGTGTATTTGCATAATTAATGCAAATTAGTTAACATATTAATTCATAAATATTTTTATTTTGTTTTAAGTATGCAGAACAAGTTATTTTGAAGCATTCAAGATTTTATTTAGCGGTAGAGGTGCTTAAAGTCATCTGCCCATCTTGGTGATAGTTAGACAAGTGTGATCTTACAATGATTAAAGGGATTGGTACCAAATCATGTCATATGCAGAGTTTCCATGCTGCCTTCAAATTGGGAAAAGTCAGGAGAAAGAATTTGTTTGTTTCCAAGTGGGAAAAGCCCTTTCATTCTGCAATATTGATGAAAGTCAGAGAAAAAATGGAAATTCTCAGCTGCCACTTGATGAGAGGAAAAAAATAATTTTAACTTTTCAGAGTTTTGGAACTCTTTACTCATTTGGGATACAATTGCTGTATGGATCATTTGGGTGCTTGCCCTAAACAGTACTCAGGCTTTCAGATTGTCAAATAGACATTACTGCTTAGTCTGCTATATCGTTAACGTTTCTTCTGTTGAAGATAAGAAGACCAGTCTGGCATCACATTGGACAATAATGTTTTCTGTGATGTGTGATCTCAGGAATGTTAGAGAAAAATAATAAACCTTATGTTTCCCAGTTCCCAATTTGATACATAAAGTGAATGAAAATGTATTGTCACAGTGGTAAATCTCTACTTATTAGTTGGCAGTTTGCACTAGGAACATGGTTTTTAAGCATTATTGTAAATTGTAATATTTCAAAACCCCCAACTTGCCTTTGTTTTAAATTTTACTCTCAGACCTTGCAAGATACATAGAAATGTACAAACTGTTTGGACAATTTTCAATGCAGAATCTCATGCTCTGGTCGTCCCTGACAATGACTGCATTACATAATTATACAGTCCATATATTACATTAAAAATAGATGTTAGGGCACCAACCAGACATAAGCAGGGCTCTGGAAAAATCCTCATCCATACTGCATAACAAGTTTAACTCAGCATGCTGCAAGGCACAGGCAGTGACCAATCATACTGTATATGTACATCAAGCTGTCAACAGAAATAATTTGGGCCTGAGGCTTCTCAGCCTTTCTCTCTGTGTGTGGACAAGAAATCTTTCCTCAACATTCAGTTACTTTGAATTGTCACAGTGGTTGGGCAATTGTTCAACTTTGTTTCCATGGCAATTTTTTCAGCAGTCTGAACTTAGTCTAACGTCTTTGCTCAGAACCCTGCTGATACTAATGCTTTGGAGCCTGTTTCTCTTATGGCTCTTGTGGTAAAAGAATAGCTCAACACTCACGTTTCTATTTCTGTAGCTGTATCCATCAATCTTGCCGTGGTGGAAAGAGATGCATTTATCTACATCCATTATCTGGGAAAGCATCACATTTAAGCCATTTATATAACAACAGGCTACCAAATAGGCAAACCTCACATGTCTGGTGACCCAGAGTCTTGCCCGTGTTACCTGGGAGAGATCAGAGAAACAGGAAGGACCTTATATGGCATACAAAACTGGGAGCATCCCATCCATTCCCATTCTCGAGATACGATCAACAATAATGTCATTATTACACTTCCTTTCTAATATCCCAGTGGGAAAGATTCTTGTTTTCCACAAAACAGGACATACTGCCCCACAGACCTGTGGATGATACAGGTTGTGTCAACATTCAGTGCACTTCCTTCATTATGATTGGTACCCATCATTATAGATGCCCCAGAGAGATTCATACAAAGTGGACATCCTGCAGCAAGGATAAATACTTTCCTTACAGAAAGGGCAGTTGAGATTGTTCCTAGTGCAAACTGAGTGGGTGTTCCTAGTGCAAACTGAGTGTGATCTTACTACAGACCTTTTCATTGGTGCCAGAACCAATGCAAGCATAATCTGTGATGGATCTAAACTCCTCACCTGCCATACTTCATTTGGAAACCAAATTAAGAATGGGGACATTGAGAAAGGTTCCAAATGCAGTCATCCTAGACCTCATACCTTCAGATACCCATTCACGGGTCTTCCTAGTTTTCATGATGTTCACATACAGGAATATGTCTCCCATGTAGTCTAAATATCAGTCCCTGGGGCATCACAGGAATTGGGAACAGAGTTGTGTCACTCTTCTTAACCATCTGTATATTCATGAAGTCAGACTGCCAGATCGACATTCTGCAAAGCTGTTAATTCAGACCTTGTACTAAGACATGCAGTTGCTTCTTTCACTTTGGATTTGCCCTGGATTCCTAAACAAGGATAAATAAAACCTCATACCTTTGAAGCATTTCAGTCATTTGGGCATGGAGTCATAAATCTTCATGAACTAAATGTGCTGTCCCGAGGAGATGTGTTTTGGAATCATCTCATTGGAAAGCTTCCTTCTGCATAGGGAATCAAATTTTAGCCCAGAAATTTCTGTACCTTTGTGTTCCTTCTATGACAGTGAAACTCCTCATTTTTGGGAATCTTGTTCAGGAGACCCCGGCAAATGATCCTTGGATCCCATTTGTTGCCAATTATCTTTGTTCTCCTGACCAATGATTAAGTCTGGGGCTATATGTAGTCTCATCTCAGTAAATGGACAATCTTGCATTAGAATGGGTTTCATGCTGCAGGACTGACTGCTCTAAATCAAGATCTCCTCAGATGCCAGCACGACTTTCTTAGATGCTCACTGTCTGCCCTCCTGCTTAGAAGTGAGTGGGGTCTTAGGTGTACATGTACTCCTTATACATTCATGACCTGGAGAGGACGTCTATAGTGCATGCCTTTCAATTATGGCAGAAGATACAGTCTGGAAATAACACTTCACATTCTCATTCTGTCAGACATAACAAAATTTTTCATTACATCAGAAGGCAGGGGAGTTTAAGTACCCAGATATCTGCCTCTTGTTTAGGAATTTTCTCAGGTGGTGTCATTACTGACAAATCTGCATATAAGTCCATCACATTCCAGGCATGCTGAATATCTTTATGTACCATCTGATTCAGTGGATTATTACTGACTAGTTCTTACTCCCCTCAGTCTTTTGTTGAATTTGCACACTTAAGGGTTGACCTAATAAACCTTATGCAGTGAAATGGAATGCAAAGCTCACAATCTTCAAATCTCTGATAACAAAGCAGAAAGTCTGGGTAGTCTTTACATTTCCTTAAACCAGAACTTTCTCTTACTATACACTGTTCCCCATCTCCTCCGGCCCAAGTACACTCCATTGTAGCTGACCCAGGCTGGTCTGATGGTAGGATTCAAACCTGCACACTTTTGGTCAAGAGTCCAGCATGCTAACTCACTGAGTCACTTTGGCTCCCCCTTTGATGAAGTACATTATACATATAATTTTACATCCACTTAAAAAGGGATCCATGGCCATACTCCCCTTTTTTAACAGTAATAATGTGGGCCTTATTTGGAGGGAGTGATGTATACTGTGTAGAACCTGATAGTGAGGATTGCTGTACACTGTAAACTATGTAGGGATTTACAGTGAGGGAGTGCTGTACACTGTAAACTATGTAGGGACTTACAGTGAGGGAGTGCTGTACACTGTAAACTATGTAGGGACTTACAGTGAGGGATTGCTGTACACTGTAAACTATGTAGGGACTTACAGTGAGGGATTGCTGTACACTGTAAACTATGTAGGGACTTACAGTGAGGGAGTGCTGTACACTGTAAACTATGTAGGGACTTACAGTGAGGGAGTGCTGTACACTGTAAACTATGTAGGGACTTACAGTGAGGGAGTGCTGTACACTGTAAACTATGTAGGGACTTACAGTGAGGATTGCTGTACAATGTAAACTATGTAGGGACTTACAGTGAGGGAGTGCTGTACACTGTAAACTATGTAGGGACTTACAGTGAGGGAGTGCTGTACACTGTAAACTATGTAGGGACTTACAGTGAGAGAGTGCTGTACAATGTAAACTATGTAGGGACTTACAGTGAGGGAGTGCTGTACACTGTAAACTATGTAGGACCTTATGGGCAGTGAGTGCTATACACTGTAAACTGTAGGGCCTTAAATTGAGGGAATGCTGTACACTAACATATGTAGGGCCTGGTAGAGAAGGAATGCTGTACACTGTAACATGATGGACCTTATTATGAGGGATTGTTGTGCATGAAAAATATGTAGGGCCTTATTGTGAGAGAATGGTGTACAGTGTAGAATATGTTGGGCCTTACAGTGAAGGAGTGATGTACACTGTAAAATTGCATTCAGCTTATGACAAGTTAGCAATTTTCCTTTTCCAGACAACAACTTTGAGCTTAATGAACAAGGATAATGAACCACCAGCTAGAAAGAAAGAGAGTGAAGATGATGAAGATGAAAATGAAAATGAAAAAGAAGAGGAGGAGACTTATACAGAAGAAGAAGAAGATTCTGATGATGAAAAGGATACACATGATGCAGAAAAGATTCAAGAAATAGTTATGGACAAAAGTGATGATGAGCAAATGGACTTCCAGGAAAATAATCAGATTCAAAAGGAGAAAGACAGTGAAAAGACGGATTATCAAACTGTTCCAGTCGATAAAGTAGAGGAATTTAAATCTAGCAATCAAGTGAACATTAGCAATTTAAAAAACTCTGTCAGTACAGATTATGTACATGTAGATGATGTACAAGCTGATGATGTACATGTAGATGAAGAGGAGGAGATTGTGAATCCTTTGACAGGTAGGAATTACACTAATTTGCACAGTGAGGAGGAGATTGTGAATCCTTTGACAGGTAGGAATTACACTAATTTGCACAGAGAGGAGGAGATTGTGAATCCTTTGACAGGTAGGAATTACACTAATTTGCACAGTGAGGAGGAGATTGTGAATCCTTTGACAGGTAGGAATTACACTAATTCGCACAGTTTTGTACAAGTATTTTTCCCCGTATCATTTAAAATATATCTGACATGTCTGCACTTTTTGTTTTTTTGATTGGTCTTAATATCCATGATAACTTAAGGAAACAGATTCATGACATTATGAGGTTTTTACACTCCTAGTGATATAAGGCCACTTAGAAGTACATTTTCAAAAGTGTCCACTTCAAATTTTGTCAAATTTGTTTATTTTAGTCAAAATTCTTTTGTTTTTAAGATGTTATGCAGCATGTGTTGGATTTACTGTTGGTCAGTGTGTTACTAGTAAATCTCAAATAGCTGTCATAAAAGCCTGGATTGAATGCAGAATTTAGGTTTGTTTTTTATTTTCCCACTCATGTGAACAGGACAATATCTGAATAAAAGTCTATGCTCAGCACATTACCACCTGGGAACAAGAATTATCAAGTCAGTTCACCAGCAGTGCACCATTTTGCATCTGTACTACATTGAGCCAAGTATATGACTATGAATTCAGAATGACAAATAAACCAGATACAATCAGATTTTTAAATACAATCAGCTCACCTCTGGTTACTGACTGACCACTGGTCAGTTTTGACCAGTAAACAATAAGCACCTGTCTTTAACTGTGTGTATCAACTGGACTAGTTATTTCTCATGTCAACAAAGCATGGCATATCAGTTATTTCTTATGTCAACAAAGCATGGCATATCAAAGTTATTGAATTAGTTATTAAATATTTTGTAAATAAATATCTATTTCCTGAGCTAGATGAATCTGTATTATTGTAGGGTTAGAAAATGTATTTCCTACCATTGTGATATCATTAACTTGACTAAATCAATGCACGTTTTATTACACACAAATACATTTAACTTCATTACTCAACTAAACTCCTGTAGTGTTACAGTCATGATTTAAGACAGCATACATGCAGTAAAGCAGTTATTTAAGAAAACATGATTAACAATATGATGCATTGTTGAATTTGTTAAATATAATTATAATATTATGATTGACAATGTTTAATTATTGAAATGATTTTTTATCAGAACTTGAAGTATCCAAAGTGCCTGACACCACAGAACCTTCCATACCTGAGCCAAATACTACCCAAGAAGTATCCCCTGAGTCTAATGGAAGCATTAGCAAACCTGCCAGTAAAACAAAATTTGACAGTTTTAGCGAGGAGTTTGACATGTTAACAAACAGTAGTAAAAAAGAGAAGATGTCCTCATCCCATCTGCCTCCTGTACCAATACTACAGACAGACCCACCTCCACTGCCTGACGAGAACAACTCCAATCAAAATGCTAGAGAGGACAGGTAAGTTGTCTTTGTCTGTCTGTATGTATGTCTGCTTATGCCTTTGTATTAAAATCACAAGATCTGAATTAAATGTGAAACCTTGTACGTCAGCTAAAATCAGAAAATGACAAACACATGATTAACTTGGATTTTCTTAAAACAAATTCTTCACAAATTTAAATTGATATGTTTTTTTTTTTACTTTGTTCCAAAGTATTCTGTTATGCTTCAGTTTCCATATTAAATACAACATTCATGATCACATGTTTTTCTTTTATGATATGGGAATGTGGATTGATTTCCACCCATACATACATTGGTGTGTAATATATCATAACTCTGTTGATTCATACATTTTGTATTAGAATAAGACTTCAAAATTTTGGATATGAGAGTGGTTTGTTAATAAGCACAAAGATCCTTGATGTTTGAACTGCCTGGTAAGGGACATCTAATGATCCTCTCAGTTGCAAACTTTATGGGGCCTCGAGTGGCTGAGTGGTCTAAAGTGCTCACCATTACAGATCAATGCTATCAGTTCAGGTGTCGGGGTCGGCCAATGTGGATACATGAGAAAGCTTGCCAGTAGCTTCTTGTGGGTCGGTGGTCCTTTCCAGAGTTTTCCCAGTTTCTTCCTCCACCATTTGTACTGGCCGCCATGTATAGCCTCTCTTGTGCTGAAAAATGGCGTTAAACCCTACAACAACAACAACAACAACAACAAAACTTTACTCAACATTTTAAATAACAAATATTATTCCAAAACTGACAAATGCAGTCTTTTGATTGGTAAGAATATTTTCAACAAGTAAGATTTTGAGTAAAAACAAAGTTTTTTGATTGATGGACCCAGGAACGGTTTTGTTTTTGTTAATTTTAATATCACTTTTAACACATTATTGGCTCTATCATGTTGAGGAAATGGGAGCTAAAAGCCTTTCCCATGGACACTCCAAGGCAGCCAACTTGGGCAGGACCAGGTGGGTATTGAACCTGTACACCTGGATTATGACTCTGATGCTCTGCCAACTGAGCTACCATGACTCCCTGGCCCAGGAACAGAAAAGTATGGGGAAAGTCACATTTACATCACTTCTGTTTAACTTATACCTACAGTAGTTCTCCAGAAAGATGATAGCATACACTAGAGGGGTTGGGGTGAGGAATTGTTTGTCAGAATTGTACTGGGGCATCATGTCTTATTTTTACCTTTGTGTTATAGACAAAAAATGCTGAGCACTGTTAAGAATGGGTACCATCTTACATTAGCTAGATATGAATAATGTCTTTTGTGAGAAATAATTGTTCTTTGAGATCTGAACATTTTATATTATCAATTAAACAAAAAGATTATCAAAGTTTTATTATCATTCATATCTGGTGTTAAATTTTTCTGTGAATTCACTATTATTCATGTGGTACTATTTTTTGTTGATTTTGTGGTTACTTCAAACCAAACCAAGTGGAAAATTGAGTGTTGTAAATTGTAATTTTCTCTGTCTGTTACATTATTCAATCATATTTATGTTTGGAATATAATTTTCAGTACCTCTTAAATCCAACCCTCTCAGAAGGAGGAAAAATGTACATTTCCCATCAGTATAAACTATAGACTATAATAATAGTATCAATGGGAAGAATTCTTCCATGGTGCTATTATAATGACACCCATCCACCGCTATCTCCCCGAGGTGGATACCCATGTACCAGATGTTCATTAGTTTTAAGCTTTTGGTCTGTACAGGTAACATTGTGTCTGTCATCTTCTAGAATCTGCTGTGTTTCTAAGGAAATATTAGCAATCTGCATATAAATTTGGAATTGTTTTTATCAATCTCTCTTTACATTGTGCATTTGTGGCTATATTTTTTAGTTTTCATCATTGAAATGTTTAGATTCTTGCCATCATTGTGAACCATGGCATTTTTCAGTTTCACTGTGTACATACCTTAAAAAATGTTTCCTAGTGACAGGAACTTTTGTATTTTACATCCTATTGTGTCTTTATTTGCACCTAATCTCTGTTTTTATGACTTTATGATTATATTTTTATTAGTTAAAGCCCAGAAGAGCTTATGTGATGGGCTTGTGTCCATCATCTTTCCATCCATTGTCCAGTTGCATTTGTTTGTTATTGCTTCTCCTGACTTTTGGGATTAAACTAATGAAACGTGGAATACAATCAATGTGGTTATTACTGGGCAAGTGGCTGAACCATACATTTGGCAGTACCTGGTGATAGATTGGCAGCCATAGACATTGCCTACTGGGCAAATGTCTATGGCACTGGTGATAGATTAGCAGCCATAGACATTGCCTACTGGGCAAATGGCTGAACCATACATTTGGCACTACCAGGTGATAGATTAGCAGCCATAGACATTGCCTACTGGGCAAATGGCTGAACCATACATTTGGCACTACCTGGTAATACATTAGCAGCCATAAACATTGCCTGCTGGGCAAGTGGCTGAACCGTACATTTGGCACTACCTGGTAATAGATTAGCAGCCATGAACATTGCCTACTGGGCAAGTGGCTGAACCATACATTTGGCACTACATGATGATAGATTAGCAGCCATAGACATTGCCTACTGGGCAAATGGCTGAACCGTACATTTGGCACTACCTGATGATAGATTGGCAGCCATGGACATTGCCTACTGGGCAAATAGCTGAACCATACATTTGGCACTACCTGATGATAGATTGGCAGCCATGGACATTGCCTACTGGGCAAATGGCTGAACCATACATTTGGCACTACCAGGTGATAGATTAGCAGCCATGGACATTGCCTACTGGGCAAATGGCTGAACCATACATTTGGCACTACCTGGTAATAGATTAGCAGCCATGAACATTGCCTACTGGGCAAATGGCTGAACCGTACATTTGGCACTACATGATGATAGATTAGCAGCCATAGACAATGCCTACTGGGCAAATAGCTGAACTGTACATTTTGGCACTACCTGGTAACAGATTAGCAGTTATGAACATTGTCTACTGGGCAAGCGGCTGAACCGTACATTTGGCACTACCTGGTGATAGATTAGCAGCCATAGACATTGCTTACTGGGCAAATGGCTGAACCATACATTTGGCACTACCTGATGATAGATTAGCAGCCATGTACATTGCCTACTGGGCAAGTGGCTGATCCATACAGTTTGGCACTACCTGGTGGTAGATTGGTAACCATGGACATTGCCTACTGGGCAGGTGACTGAACCATGCAATTTAGCAATTCCTGGTGATTAATAGCCATTATCACTGCCTACTGGGCAAGTGGATGAATCATGCAATTTGGCATTACACAGTGAGAGATAGGAAGTCATGGCTATCACCCACTGGGGAAGTGGTTGCAACATACATTCACACATCTTTATTGCTTCCATTAGGCAAAATTGCAAATATATGAGAAAGATGAAAGTAGGACTTGTTACAAATTAGACCCAGCAAAATGAGAAGACATAGTTCTGTATTTAAGTGGTATAATCTTTGTAGGGTTTAATCCATTTGGTGTTACCCAATGAGTAAAGGTTCAAAATTTACCAAGAAATTTGTTAATTGTCTTTCAACAGTCCATTATTTGGTGATGATGACAATGTAGCAGAAACCTTAGGAATTAAGCCAGATAAACAGGAGAAAGAAGTGAGTGAAGCAGATAAGATAAAGACTAAATCAAAACTGCCATCAAAATCAGACCTACATGAGGAAGAGGTAAGTGAAAAAATGCTATCATGGTTTATAGAAAGCTAAAATTCAGCTTGTTTCAAACAACCATCCATGGTTTTTTTTGCAAGTGTTCTCTCAATACATTTAGCCATTTCAAAGAGAGTGATATAGTGAGGAAGAAAGAAGAATGCACTGATTACACTTGTGGACGTAGTATGGTCTCAGCATTTAAAAGCTTAAGGTCACCAGCCTACATCACAAACACGCAGAATACTTCTTGCTTTATGTAACAGTCATTTTGAACACTTGGTCAAATTGTTTAAAGAAAGAAATCTGAGCTGCTCAGACAAGTAGACCTTGCTGAGATAAAAATGACTGCTGCTTCAGCATCTTTGGAGCACTACACCATTTTCACAAAATGTTACTATTACTTAAATTATCAGCAGAAACTTTAATCAAATTGGACGCCACTGTCATGAAAAACACTGTCAATTCAAGGTAAGTTTTTGTCTCTGATTTTCTTGTAAGCAGTGTTTTTGAATGTGATGTACACACTAAAGTAGCTACTTACTACAGCTGGTTTTCTTTTCTAACTGGCTTATTTTGTTCAGACTCTGGACAGATTTTTTAATGGCTGAGAAGAGATGAAAGATGGAAGTTAATGCAGAAAAGCTTGAAGTGTTCCATACTGTCCTTGACTAGGATGATAAGATTGCATATACTTGTAAAGAATGCACTGAGTACAGATGATTTTATATTAGACCAGTTTTCTTTACCACAGATTTCATGAATCATATGCAGAGACTATAGTACAAGCACATGGGTCATGTAATCTCATTTACTAATATAAGTTTAAAAAATAATTTTATTTTGAAAATTTAATCATAATACAGTTATAACAAAGTTTATTCAGTCGTGATTTTTGAGTGATCTACACATTAATTGTCATAACAAAATTTCCAGACAAAAATTATCGATCGCATTGGACTTTTACAATGGAAGTTCAGCATTATACTGGATCAAGAAAGTCGATATTGGATTGAAATATTACTAGTGCAGATGAAATCAAGGTACAATCGTGTGAACAAGAAGTCGTGCGCATCTTCAATCATCTCCTGTATGGATGTTAACTATGAATGGAATAGAGGAGTAATATACAATTAGTTTATTCTTAACTTGTACGTACAACATTTGTATAAAATGATAATTTAACAGGATGTAAAATTTAACTAAAATAAATCTGAATTGACAGCCATGTTTCTACTATCATTTATGTGTATGATATTGCATATTTGTATGGGAAAAATAGGTATTATGTATGAGTTGAAATAAAAGATATGACATACCATACAGAAGACATAATCGAAGTTACATAATTGCCTCCAATTTATTGGACTTGTGTGCCAGTTATTTTTTCCTGCAGGTGTTTTACCAGGCTTTGTTTATAAATGACAACATTGTCGCGTCTCTGTTTATGTTTGTAGTACAGTTTCTTCCCAACTGCAGGCACATTCCCTCTTACATCATAGTGCACAACAAAACCAGTCTAAATGAGATCACATTGCTTGCTTGACAGTGCCTAAAAATGTCAAAGTATGTTATCATGGAATTTGCCTTTAGGCATAATTAGAGGAATTTATTCAATAATCTTCAATGGAATTTTGATGGACAAGGCACAACATAAAGTGAATAAATGCCATTTAAAGATATGTGTAATCAAATTCTTCAAAATGACACCTGTACCTGCAAAAAGTGACTTAGAGGACGTACATGAGCTATGTGACTTGTTCTATAGCAATTGTACTTGTACCCTCATCGTGCCATTACACAAGAAACAAACATTACAGACCTTGAGAAATATAATTTCAAAACTGCACCTCTTTAATACTATATCAGTCTGGTTTTATAAAACTTTATTACGGAAAACTTTCAAACTTGCCTTTTATCCAGTACCTGTTGTTTGCAATAGACAAAATACCTTAATGAGTTAAATTTCCAGTATTCAACAACTGCTTTTGTAGGACTTTTTATATCCATGACCTTCCTGGTTTATATAGTATTGCTTTACCAAGTGTTGATGGCTTTCAGTCAGATTTGGTGTGTACCTTTAAATAGCTGAGACTTTGAGTAAAATCCACATTATCATTTTACAGGAGTTATGCCCCCTGATTGTCCATTCTCTTGACATTAATATTCACAGCTTAACTTTACAAAGAATTGTAGGAATTCACCCAAACTTGGCTTGCATCTTTTTCTTGATAGAGTTTCATTTCCGCTATTGCACAGCATCTTTTAATGAGTTACTGCCCTTGATTTCCCATTCTAATAACATTGGTTGCTGTTACATAACTTTACTTAGAATTCTTGGATTTCAGCCAAATTTAGAAAGTACTTTTGTATTTATAAGACATTGAATTAGTTTGCTTTCTAGCATTCCAGAACATTATGTACAGAAGTTATGGCCCTTAATTTTTATCCCTACTTTGGTTTCAGAACTATCACACTAACAAGGTATGTTGGATTTAAACCAAATTTGGCATACAGCTTTATGATGAGATCTTAAAATGAGTTTCATTTTCAGTATTCTGTATTATCATTTAGAAGAGTTATGGACCCTGATTTGATTGTCTTCTTAAGTTTTGGTTTCCACATAATGTTACTTACAATATCAGGCAGAGACTGTACATTGGATTTTCAGTATTTCACAACATCATTTGGAAAAGGCATGAGCCCTGGATTTCCATTTTCCAAACTTTGGTTTCATAAGTTCCTCACTTTGAGGCCGTTCTGGTCAAATTGTGATAAGCAGGGCCCTTTATGATGCACCAAGTTTTTGATGATTTAAAAATTAAGAGTCATGCATTTTTTTGTCTCTCCAGCACCAACTTGGTTTTAATTCAATAGATTTAACTTCTTTCTGGATCAATGATCATTAATAGACTTTGCCTAGAAAATACCTGGATAGATCTCCAAAGATAATTGTCTTTAAGTCTTAATTGGGATGAGATTTATCAGTGGCCTTTATACCAAGGCACATTTGAGTAAGGGGTTTATCTTGGACTCAACATTTCAGTCTTGTTATTCACAACTAATGGTAATTTTACAGCTTCTTCATTTAGACAGATTGAATTTAGTTCTTCAAGACAGAAACGGTTGGTGGAGAATCTTTGAATCAAATGATCATATCAGTCTTTCTATCTTTTTGTTTTATCTTCCATGATACTTAATTTCTTCATTTTAAATTGTAACATTGATAATAAAAATCCATTGTCATGGCAGGGAAAATGAAAATAAACTCTTTAGCCTCATCTATTTTATCATTTATTTTGTCATAGTTTATTTCCCATTGCTGGGGCATTAATGTTGAACACAAAAAGACATCAGGCATAACCTGACTTAATTGCAAGTCACTACTTTTAAACAATCACTGGTTATGAACAGTCTTATAAAGTTACTTTCCTTGAATACTTGATGTTAAAATATATAACATAACCCATTAAAACAGTACATTTGATCTGTTCCGGACATGGCCTTTAAATTGTCCTTTAAATGCAGAAAATATGCAAGCCTTGTGAAAAACAATTTTCAATTTACAATTTTATTTCTTTCCAGCAGGACTTGAAGCCACAGCCCCCACCCCCATTGTTTGGAGATGACGATGATGATGATGAATTGGATTGGCTCAGCTAACATGGTACCAACATTATGGAAATTTATTGTCTAGTCTATTGCAGCATTAGTAACAATTATAAGTACTTAAAAACATAACCATTGGTCTTTAGATTAATGGTTTGTAAAACCACAAAATCCATGAAAATTGCTACCCACAAAAAATGATACTGTGTAATAATTGGCATCCTATGATAAAATGTTGAATTCACAGTCATCATTGAATTCATCAACTGAGTTGAATAAAAGCTGCTAATTATTTACAGTCTAGATAAAATGTCAACTAAGCTAAAAAAACTGCTCATTAATTACTGTTGAGATAACATGTCAGCTGAGTTGAATAAAAACTGCTAATTATTTACTGTCTACATAACATGTCAACTAAGCTGAAAAAACTGCTCATTAATTACTGTCTAGATAACATGTCAGCTGAGTTGAATAAAAACTGCTAATTATTTACTGTCTAGATAACATGTCAACTAAGCTGAAAAATCTGCTAATTGTTTACTGTCTAGATAGCATGTCAATTGAGTTGAATTAAAGCTGTGAATTATTTACTGTCTAGATAACATGTCAGCTGATCGGAATTAAAGCTGCTAATTATTTGCAGTCTCAATAACCTGACAATTGTCTGATTTCTCTTTGGTCTGTGTTTTATATGGGATTTATCTAAATCTCTAATCTCAATAAAATTAGCAACAAATCTATGTGTATATCATGTAGTAATATAGTCATAAAGAATTTTTCTCTAAGACACTGTGGTAAACATTTGTATTATATCTAAAGTGGTTACCTTTTTTGTTCCTAATGATTTTATCATATAGCTATTCCAGATACAATTGTTCATAATATTTGACAAGGTCACACATGTATATACACCTCTCCTTTGATAACTTGCGCATAATGGAGCAATGTCTGAATTGGCATCAGTTTCGACACATCTGTTGCTCCAGTTGGAATCATCATCTGTTGCAAATTTTTTTGTTACAGAATTAACAGTTTGATCTTTGGATATGTATTGAGCTGTGGGAATCATTGTAAATATATATCCACCCCTCACTGTGGGACAGTCACTGTCAGTACATATCGACCCCTCCGTAGTATGGCATTTAACACCCATCTCACCACCATGGGTCTTTATAAAGTCTCCCAAACAGCCCCTGCATGAATGACATCTGTTTCAATGAAACCTTCAATATCACTCTCATCATCACTGTCTCGATCACAAAGGCAGCTCCAAGACCCTTTCTATATACATAACACCCCTTTATTATCTTAGGAGTGATTGCTTTCCATGCTTGATGACCCATGAATACAGCCCCTTTCAAACTCACATTCTTGAGAAAAGTTGTAACACCTTCTCCTCTGTCCAGCATTGACTGTATTAACAGCCATTGGCAATTCTGCTACAAAAATGCTGATAATTCTTTGTTCTAGTGACTGGACTGGATTAAATATATTGTTTTAGGGGGATAGTCTACCTTAATCTTTCCATCACTTTTTAAGAGTGAATCATCAGGAGGTAGACTGGGAAATTACCTGAGAACTGTAGAGCTCTCTCTAAACCCCTGGATCACTGGTGGTTTCTGATGGCAGGGACAAACATCTTGAAATGCCACTCCATAAATCCAGTTGCAGTCATCCATGCATTTCCACCATTTCTGTGTACAAATGGAGCTGTCCATGGTTCATGTGATGGTAACAAAAGAGGAGACATATTTGCCAACACGATGGTTTATTCACGCACAACAAAAGTGTTAATCTCTCTTTGTTCAGCTTGAAGCCCTCCTTTCTGTGTATGTCAGCTCTGGTAGCTAGAGTTTTCTCTGGTATCATCCGATAACAGAGATCAGCCTTATCACAATTGTAAACTCGGTCTTCTTTGTATCTAACACTGCTTAGTACCTCACTGAGCTTAGTGTGGATAGTTGCATGTGGCTGCATGATTCACCAAGTGTATGAATTTTGTTTTATTCCATGTTGGTGATGGAATCTCCAAAGCCATCCATGGCTTTCCATGAAATCAGAGTCATTATCCATACTTTTTTCCATTTTCTCTGCCTGGGCCTTGAGAATTGTTCCAGCCTTGTTCATATTGCTGTGTAAACCAGGTATAATCAGCATTTTCTAATTCCATGTTGTTTGCAGTCTTTGCCCATTCTTGTCTGAATCCATCATCAGAGTCAGCATCATGCAAGTAATCCCAAAATTTCTGCTCCTCCTTGAGCCAGCCTCTAGTGTCCACTCAGAAATTTTGAGTTTACTATAAACTTTCAATTTTGCTTCACCATATGGACCCTACGATACAGAGCTTTTCCTTCACAAAGCTTGCTTTTTGCTTGATTTCTTTACTCTCCATGATCACATTTATAAATGATTAGTATACATTACTGATAAATATATATACTTTATTGATGTTAAGTACATGATATGATCAACTGGTGAAATAAAAAGGATTGATTTTGAGACATTAGCGAACACATGAACTTATGCATGCCTTGAACAATTTCACAGTGCATCCTTTTCTTGACTTGATACAAAAGACATGTAACATGATAAAACAACACAGGTCTCTGTTAATTGATTTTTAAAATGCAGCAAACACTTACCAAATTGCAGATCAAAAGACAGCTTGCCCTTAGATTCTCACAAGTGCTGACAGGTATCGATGTGATGGTGGAGTGATACATTTCATGTTTTAAAAGAAGAAAAGATGCCATGATTATACTGATTATATTGAAACAATTAAAAGATTTAAACATGAATTTCACCTGACAAGACATATGTAATTGGCATTTATCTTTTTTCAATGTTGAAACATGTTTGAAACATGTTTGCATTTACCAGAAATTCTTACTGATCGCTATTTCACCATTTTATTATTATTTACAGTGTATTGAGAAAATATTCTTCCAATAAAATCTAACAAAAGATGTGATTTCTTTTTAAAAATTTAACAACATTGATTCTAACCTTTCATGCACTAAACACCATTTTCGATTTTTTAAAACCAGCAATGTATGAAGGTTTAGTTACCAGTTCTGATCGTGATTTTCTTGACATTCAACACATAGGGCCCAATTTTTGGGATCTTTCCTTTTTTAAAAATGGGATCCATGCTGTGTACCACATTATAACTGGGTTCATGAGTTATCAAGGGAGTCGTGTTATACATGTATGTATACACAAAGACACTTCACATAGGCTTCTGTTGGTAATTTTTATTGATGTGCAATTTACTACACTATTGTAGTCATATCAGGAGAAAGTATAGATAGAAGTAGTGCTTACATCTGACATGAAAATGTGAATTTTACTAAATAAATAAAACTCATTTCTTTTTTATGTGTTCCTTCAATCTTGATTATATTGAATGAGTTGAACAATTTTTATGAAAAGATTTTTATGCTACCTGAATATGTGTGTGCCTATCATACTGTGGAGTCATTTATTTTATGGGTAACTTATTTTGTGTTTTTGTAAAATAAACAAAATATTTTTCATGGGTACTAAAATTTGTTTCTCCATCTGTCAATCTGTTGTCTTCAAAAGTCATTTCTCTATCAGTCTCTATCAGTCTGTCAATCTGTCGTCTTCAAAACATATACCCAGAATTCAGGACAATTAGTACTACAACTGAAAAAAAATTCACTGGAGCTCATATCACCTAAAATTGTGCAATTTTAAATTTAAGAAGCTATTTTTCAACCCTTATAGTATAATTTTGTGAAAGTGAGACATGGTCATAAGTTTAAAAATTTTAAAAGTGTTACTGTACTAAGAATGATCTGGATAAAGCAACCCTTGTCCCCAACAAAGTTCTTAAAATATGCCAAATAATTTTAGGATTTTAGGTTGAAATCTCTCTCTCTCTCTCTCTCTCTCTCTCTCTCTCTCTCTCTCTCTCTCTCTCTCTCTCTCTCTCTCTCTCTCGTACATTCCTTACAGGAACCCTAACTTTGTGGATAGCTATTCTTCAATTTTTACTCTTCTCAAGTCCTGCATGGTAGGACTGCAATAAGTTTTGTCTTATTGCACATGAATCGAGTATACAGTTCCAACATTGGGAGGAATACCTTTGTTTATAGAGTTGATCAAAATAAGCACATTATTTAAATAAAAAGATATCTCTTTCCATGTAAGACTTTTAGAATATGCGATCATCAATCCACACCCACCCACCCTAAAAACTATCAGACACTATTTCACACAATACTTTCTTAACACCAACCAAGATTGTAGTTATTAATATGAAATTGAACAAATCATACATTCTCAGTTGATGAGATTTTTTTAAAAACAGAATTCCAATTAACATTAAAATCAGAAAATGCATTTGGTCATATCAACATAAGCATTAGGGTCACCATCTTATGTTACATGCGAGATGACCACTCAAGTGGTATAGTAGCATCTGCTTCAGATGCAGGAAGTCATGGGTTCAAACTCCGGCTGAGTCAGTACAAAGACTTATAAAAAATAATACTAACAGCTGCCTTTCCTAGGCACTCACAATTAAGAGGTTAGTGTTAGGACTGATGGGCCTGTTGTCAGGATAATTTGACTGGGTGGGACGTCATGCTACATGTCTGCAGCATGATGCCCCAGTCCTAGACATCACTATAAACTGCCACACTGCAGATTTGTAGCGATATGACTGAAAAATTTGTAAAGCAACATTAAAAATCCATATCACACACACATACATGTGAGACACCTGGCATTCAGACTGAGGGAGATCAAAACTAATCAGATTTTTAAAAGAAGCTTATGGTATGTAGGTGTGCCCCATGTTTTTGTCTCACATCTGCTGTCTGCAATCAGTGTTTTCAAAATGTCATACAAATCAGCCACAATGTTTTTTGAGTTTTAGGGCAATAAAGACCCAAGAATAAATTGTAGTTAGAACAGAAAGTTTTGGTGGGAGTTTTTTTTTTAATCCTCTATGTAGTCTTGTCACATAATGTTGCAGGTATTTCTTGATTATAAAGCTTTGTACAATTGCAAGCTTGGTAATGAATACAGAATATTAATGAACTTAACATTCATTTTTAATCCTCTTTGCTAGAGTGGAGAGAGTCATATGCAAGGCAACTAGAAATTTCCTGATAACAACAACTGTGTTGAAGAAACAGAATGACAACAGATACATCATGAAACAAAACCTTTCTCTTTATTTCTTGTTTTTGTTGTTTGCAAGTAAACATTGTATTGTTGAATGTGTGTTTCTGTGATCAGCATTATTTTATTAAATAGTATTAGAAACTCAATGAACTTGATGCTACCTACAGTTCCATCTACTGCTCCACAACCCCTGCAGTGCAAGAAGGGGGAGGGGTTTGGATTTAAGAAGGTAGTCTGAAATCCCAAGTTTTTACCAGGATATCGGGGTGACATTCTGAATGTTCGCAAAGAGGGGATGGGGCTGAAATTTGAAGTTATGCCATTCCTGGTATCAAGTTACAGTAAAGCAGTTTTTATATTTATGAAAAGTATATATGTTTAAAATATGTGTCTGATCATCCCAAATGTATGTATGAATGGTGTGTATCATGTGATAATTTTGGATTCATTATAAATTATATTGTAAACATAGGTTTGTCATATACATGTACTTTATTGATGAATTTAAAAATGAAAGGAATATGAGTTCCCACAAGGAATTTTATTTTACAATTTACAACAGCGTTTGTATTATAAATCTAACATTTGATATTAAAAGACATGTTAGCATTGGTTTAATAAGCTTGTCACAATAAAAAATATTACATGCTTATTGGCAAATTTTCTTTTTTTATGTTCAACCAGGAGACCAATTTGTGAATTGATGGCAAAGTTTTCTACAGAAAGAAATCTAAGGGTTGATGGCACTGATAGACAGTCTGCATACATAGACTGGGCTGGATGTAGTTCCATACATCAGAAGACCATTCAGCCAAAGATTGTTGTAGCCATTTTGGCAATAAAGCGTTTATCTTTCAGGTCCAGTTTTGACTGAATTAATGCCCTTTTCTTATCAAAGTTACATCTAAAATTTGAAATATTCACTGGTGTTAGAAAGTGCTGATTGACATTTTGGACTAAAACACTATTTTGCGATTATTGCAAATTCATTCAAGTACATTCTGGATTATATCATTGTGATGCATTAAGACTGGTGGTACATCAGCACATTCAAGTCCTAAAATTCAATATAACACAAAAAACAAAAAAATAAAAAACTTATATCTCCCCAACAGCAGGTCTTTGTAATCAGGATAGTTCATATACCATTCAAAATATTCTTATGCAAATTGGTGTGTGCATTATCTCATAGACCTAGATTTGTTTTTTATGGGCTTTGTCTTGTCAGCTCCAGATTTATATAGAATTATGAGCCCTGACAACGAAACTTCACCTTTTCACTTGAAATGTTGCTTTAACAGGCACAACTCAAGGACTATTCAGCATATTCTGATGCAATGAACATTGTCTCTGGGTCATATTCATGGTTTTGTTTCATCTAAAGCATTCTGAGTAGAGAAATAGCCCTTGACAATTGCCTTCACCTCTTTACATGGAATGTTGCTTGTAATTTGCACCTCTCAAAAAGCATTTAACATATTCTCATGTCATTTGGTAAAGATTAACACATAAACATAGATGTGCTGTTTATTGGATTTTGTCATGTCAGCTCCATCTGGGACAGAGTTATGGCCCATGACATAATTTATCTTCACCTGTGATGTTGCAGCATTGATCAAAATCCATTGAACCTATTTTGATGCAGTTTAGTACAAACATTGTCTCATACACTTCCATGAGCCTTTTATTGATTTAGTCATTTTTACTCCATTTTTGACAGAGTTATGCAACTTGTTCAGTATATTTTTGTCATCAGATGATCACTTGAAATGCTGCTTGCAGACAGCATAGTTCAAGAACCATTAAGGAAATTGTCCCTGAAATCTTGATGTGCATTTTATGGGTTTAATCTCAAATACACCAGTTTGGGCAGAGTTATGGCCCATGTCAATTAACTTAATATCTTTTACATGGGATGTTACTTGTAATCAGCATGGCTCAAGAAAGATTCAACATATTCTGGTGCAATTTTACATACTTCTTACTGTGTGTTACCTCCCTTGGGTAGGATAACACCACTGCTACAGCAATGTAAATTAGTTGGTAAAATGACACCTGGAGAAAACCATATGCTTTGATAACTGCATCTTACTTAGTTGACATTTGGTGCAGTTATTTTTCTACAGTGGCTTTAATACACACTGAAAGGATTTTATCAAATATTTGGGAGGTAAATGTCAGGAATTTATAAATTGTAGTGATGGAACTCAAGATGTTACAATCAAGCATGTGATTTACATCACAGTATACCAGTGTTGTTACAATAAAGAGCCTCTGTGAATCCAAACCTAGTCTGGTACTTTTATCCTTGTTTTTATTTGGATTTCAGACATTGTCAATATGCTTATAAATTAATGCACAGAGGCAGCATACTAAGGTTTAGATGACCACAGGGTAAAAATAGACTTCTGGCAGTGATATAATCAGAAATATTATGAGCTGTTAGGAGCATGGCAATTTTAGTTGAATATTATTTCATGAACCTATGTTTCTCATTTTCTTATTTTTGGACAGAGTTATGGCCCTTGAAGGTCAATACCCTATCTTTATCTTTGCTTGGGATGCTGGTTGTCTTGATTAGACCTTAAAGAAGCTGCATTTCAAGTGTTCTATGTCATCATGGCCCTTAAATGCATATTTTCTCCTAAATTTGGTTTGCCAACACAAATTATTCTGTTTAAGGCCCAACAAGGCAAAGTGTAGTGAGCTTTGTCATGCATCCTATCTTAGGAAGTTTGGTTAATTTGTTGTTAATTAAAAAGAAACTGTATAAAACATGATGATTGAAAACTCAGATACCTGCCAGGTGTCATGTTTTCCCCAACTGATGAGTGCAAATAAGGTCACCAGTGGTCAGTTGAGCTTTAAGATCAAATGCACACTTGTAAATATGCATGCAAACTATTGACATAGGTCTTCTTACCTAGGTCACAGGTTGAAGTTAACTCTAAAGTGCTGTGTTACAAAGTACAAGAAACTTTATTTAATGTTGGTAAATAGAGCTCTGGATTGCATAGTATATTTTCTACCTTATTTAAAATTAAGGTTTCATATTTTGGTAATATTATTACAAATGAAAAATGCAGCTTTTCCGCTTTCATTTCACCATTTATCTTGTAATGGTATGACTGACAAAGATGTTGTCAGTGAAAAGATCTTTGCAAGCTACTCTTTTAAGTCAAACTTTAGTTTCATTTTTGAAGTATCACAATGGATAATGAAATAAATTATAAATGTTATAGTTATCTGGGAACTTCATTTGCTTAAAGATAGAAAACAGGTGAATTTGAGGGGATATATAGGGATTTTTGAGTCCCCCTGTATGTTAGCCGCAGAATAAACACCTTAAATTTAGGTCTTTTTAAGGGTTACTAGAAACGCTGAAAAAAGCTCAAAAACCACGATACACCAAAATGCACATTTTTACGATTTTCATCACGATACTCATGAGGATGAATGTATTGTGATTTGCATGTGTTTGAATAATGATAAAAACGCAAAAGAAAATTTGAAAACTTATCACATTTTTCTATTTATAGCTCAGTTCACATGATGAAGTCACTTGGTGGTACTTGATCGGACAGCTAGGACAAAAGGCGAATCATAATATGCACACAGAATGAAAGTGTCAAGTATGAGAGTACGAAAAGTATTCGCCAAGATTGTATTATATATTTTTCTTTAACTTTTAATAATATATATTGTGACAAATTCAAACAGTAATATTTATCAGACTCTCCCGCCAGAGGCCCTTTTTCATCTGATTGGAGTACATGTGGATCCAGACAACTTCCAATTTAAAAACAAAATCATGCTCAGATCCTCCTTGTCCGACAGAAGATAGTTAGATTTAGAGGATGTACCAGCAGGCTTCTCATAAACATAATCTGAGTAATCTCACTCTTATATTTCAAGTTCTGACCGATTCGCCATTTGTTGTACCTGACTAATTGATTAAATCAAGTGCGACCAAGTGACGTCATGACATTAATTATTCTAGAAATTGTTAAAAAGTAAAATAATTCGTATCAAAATCGCTTAAATCAAACGTTGTTTTATTATTATGATTATTATTATTATTATTATTATTATTATTATTATCAAAATAATTCGAAATCATAATATCTTGGTGTACACCGATATATACACTGAACACATGTAAAATACTTGTGTATTTCGGTATATTCGTGTTTTTAGCGTATTTCGGCGTTTGACTAAATGTAAATTTAGGACGAAATTTAGGCATTGTGGCAAAACCAGTGCATGGTGGCAAACAACAGTCTGGCATGTAAGGCATGGTAGTTAAATTGTAAGCATGATAGGAGCCCCTGTGGAAAAAAAGTCCTGGTAAGAAAGGGACCCACTTGCAGGGCTCGGGGGACAAAGATTCTCAAGCACTCGTACCGGAGAAAAGTGAGTTTCAAGAGCTAGGCTACTTAATTGTCCCTGTCTTCATTATACTCAACATAGTACACTTCTCCGCTACGCTGCTTACGCTTTTACAAAAAAAAAAAAAAAGCAAAAAAAAAAAAAAAAAAAAAAAAACCGTGAATAAAAGAGCCAGATTAAAATATGGAAATAATATGCTCTAAACATACAATAAGAGAAAGTAATTTTCTTTAGAGAAATTGCCGCTTCATACATAAGCCAACAATTTTGTATGGTATTCGCCTTTACAGTGAAACCTTGCAGTAATACAGGTGCCATAAGTTTCCTTTTCAACGAGATATCACAAATCATTACGAGTTAGATACCATCGAAGTTAAGAAATAGAGAATGTAAAAATGTTTGCCTGTTAAGATATTGTTACGCTTGCCCTATATCACCTCTATATGTAAATATTTTTCAAAAGAAAAATGTCGGTAACCTGCATTTGAAAGAATTCCAATCTTCTCAATTTTGACCAACTTTCTTACTAACTGATCTGAAGCGCTCTTCGTTACGGATCACTGCCATCTCACCTCTGTCTGCGTGGGTTCGAATCTCGGATTCGGCCAATGTGGGTATGTGAGAAAGCTTGTCAGTAGCTTCTCGTGGGTCGGTGGTTCTTTCCGGGGTTTTCCCGGGTTCTTCCTCCACCATTTATACTGGCCGCCATGCATAGCCTATCGTGTGCTGAAAAATGGCGTTAAACCCTACAGCAACAACTTACTAACTGATCCATTTAGTCAAGCCACCATTATAGAGAACTACACACGGACGCCATAATGAAGAAGACTGTTTATTGGCCAAAAGAAGATTTCTAGTCGTTACCTGTAACTAGGTTTCGACCAATCAGCTGCTATCTCGACACTATCTGCTTTTTAAATATATTGCAATATTCTGCATTGTGTGAACATTGGTAAGAATAGACTGAAACGCTTAAAATACTATTTTTGAATGGAAGTTGGCGAAATTTTATTATCAACAGTAAGTAAATACTTCTGGCCATATCTGCTAGTGTATCCTCTTTGGCATAACGATATAGCAATAAAGCTCCAGTCTTGAAAATACCGGTTACCAGTAGCAACTGTAACATTCTTGGCATTCCCTCTCTCTCTTAACTTCTCAAATGTATGATTCATTAAGACGTGTGACAGCTCGATTAACAGAAAACTGTTTCCACATCCAAATGAAGCCAAAATTTTGATGAAAAGTGTCACTTAAGTTCCTGACAAGTTTAACTAAATGCAAACAGCATTTAAAAATCAAGGGCTATGTGTGAAACTATAACGTAATTTATTTACAGTAGCCTATTTTCCCGTTTTAGTATCATGCTTACATCGGGTACCTGTGTTTAAAAAAAGTTGTTTCTCGGGAGGTATGTTTTAGACTAACGACAGTAGGCAAAATGAGTACCGGTTATTTTTAACTGATGCGCGCGAAACCCGTAACGATGCTGAACTTAAAGCACTAGTTAAAGGTATAAAATGAACTCTTATTCTCAAGATGTGAATCCACATTTTCTCGGCCCAGGAACGATTACATGGTAAAGGCTTACTCGGCCAAGTCAGTTTTTACCCGGCCAGGACGAGAGGACAAGTGGTTTACCTGAGAGTAGTATAGTGGGGCACCGTAGCGACAATGGGAATTATCATTACGGGACCGTTTTGTACCCTGGCGACAAGATTTATAGCGACAAAAAATCAGCCTGGGCAACCATAGCGACAATGGGAATTTTGTATAGCGACTAGTACACCAGGGGTCAGTATGACGTAACGGTACAGGACACTTGCAACAATGTAGCAAGTACCGTGACGTCATGCCACCTGTTTCATTTCTATACAAAGTGTTATGCATTCGCGTTCGTGTCAGTGGATAGTATAGTATGTTTTAAATTTTTTAGGCAAGAAAGAATAAATCATTTCGAGGCAGTGGAGCGGCCCTGAAAAGGGCCTTTGGTTTTTGCTTCCATTGTCTCCAGTTCTTCCACCAGCTTCTTAATTTTCCAATTATTCCTTTCTTCGTCTTTTTCTTTTCTTCGTCTGGAATCCAGTCTGGATGTCCCATGTCTCTAAACTTTTCCTGTACCTTCATCCAGTTTTGATTTAGTCTTTCAAACTCTTCTTTTCTCTTTCTGTTTTCTTTCTCCTTTCTCTCTTTTGTCCAGATGTCTTTTATTTTCTTTACCTCTTCTTCCATTACGTTTTTTATCTTGTCTTCTGCTTTTTTTAATTGTTGTAATCCCCACAAGACAAAAGACCACTCAGTAAAATTTGCCTGGTCTTCTAAAAGACACCTCACTTGGATTACATTATCAAGTGCTTTCTTCAATGTCCCCACTCTTACATACTTTGGCTTTATGAATCCTCTTATTTTTTCCACCTCCTCTTTTATCATTCCTGTCACCTGATCCCTGGCTACTTTCAGGCTGGTGACTTGACTGGTCACAGACTTGGCTGTCTGGATAGCTCCATTCTTTTTCAAGCCTTTCCACCACGTAGACTGCATCCATCATCCAAAAATAACTGTGTCTTAACTAGTTAAACAATTCCATCTTGTGTTGACTAGTCAACGCGGGTAGCCAGACTGACGAGCGTTCCGCGTTATATACGTTAAGCCCGGACGTGAACTAAAACATCCCTTACACTTACTTCACATATTATATACTATCCACACAACCAACGAGAATGCATAAAACACACATATATACTATCCACACCAACGAACGAGAATGCATAAAACACACCATATATACTATCCATACAAACGAACGAGAATGCATAAAACACACATATATACTATCCACACCAACTAACGAGAATGCATAAAACACCATATTTACTATCCATTCAAACGAACGAGAATGCATAAAACACACCCTATTTACTATCCATACAAACGGACGAGAATGGATAAAACACACATATATACTATCCACACCAACGAACGAGAATGCATAAAACACACCATACCAACTATCCACACCAACGTACGAGAATGCATAAAACACACTATACCTACTATCACACCAACGAACGAGAATGCATAAAAGACACATATATACTATCCACACAAACGAACGAGAATGCAGGAAACACACATCTATACTATCCATACAAACGAACGAGAATGCAGAAAACACACCATACCTACTATCTACACTAAAGAACGAGAATGCATAAAACACACCATAACTAGTATCCACACAAACGTACGAGAATGCATAAAACACATATATACTATCCACACCAACGAACGCGAACGCATAAAACACACCATATTTACTATCCACACAAACAAACGCAAACACACACACACACACACACACACACACACTACAGTAAAAGAGTGAGTGTTTATAGTCACACTACTCTACAGTCACACAAATTGGCAACTTGAATAGTGTCTCTTTTCTAGAGATCTGGTTAGTCCTGAGAAGGGCTGTTTTTAGAACTCAAAATACACTTCTTAATGTCTGCACCTCCCTGGTTGGGCACCACATACGCATCGTCTGCTGCAGTCTGCTCCCAAGTGATGTGTGTGGTTGGGAGCGCAGAGGGGGGTTGACTGGCTTCACTATCCCACTCCTCAGTTTGAGGGATAGTGAACAGTTGTTCTCTTCTTCCTCTATTCCACACCCTGGGATGATTTTGCTGACGCCGAGGCTCCCACTCTTGCCTCTGTCTTTCCAATTCCTCCATTACCTCCTCCTCCCAGTTTTCTTATTGGTAAACAGCGACTCTTGGTACTGGTGGCAGAGGTTTTGGCTGCCTTTATTGTGGTGCTGCTACTGTCTGTGGAGGCGTCCTCACCTCAGGCTTGACCTCACACACAGGTCTCAGCATGAGGTGAGGTAGGATCCCTCTATTCTCCTCTTCTTTCTTTTTCTTCTCCTCCTCTTCAAGCCTGGCTTACTCGGCTAAAGCCTCCATAGCCAGCTCATCTAGCTACCGCCTGGCATATTCCAGGTGCATCTGGAGTTTAGTAGTTTCGTTATTCTGCTCATTTCGTTGCAGTTGCTACGTCAACGCGGGTAGCCAGACTGACGATCGTGTAGTTTTATATACTTAAAGCACGGACGTGAAGGTAAACATCCCCTAGAACCAAAACTTACCATTACATCAAACGCGCGGACCTAAAAGAAACACGTTGACTTTTTTTTACTTACTAACACAGACATACATTATCTGACAAGACAGAGAAAGTAAGTGCTAATAGACACACTTCTATTTTTTTTAAAAAATACAAACACACAAATTTGTTTTGGCAATTGAATTAGTATGTCTTTTCGAGAGTATTGGGGTAGCCCTGAAAAGGGCTGTTTCTTGTTGACGGGGAGTGATGGCAATCTTTTTTTACTGTCTAAGATTGCGTCCCCGTCTGGCGGCAGGCTTTCCTATACGATACGGTCTGCTTCTGCGAAAAGAGAAGGAGAACTCTTTGGTGTCCACACGGCAGTCCACAAAACGTCTGTCTGGTTCTTGCTGCTGCTGCTGTTGTTGTTGCTGTTCTCTCTGCTTCTGAAGTCTGTACTTCTCTGTCCATTCTTCTTGTTCTTTCTTGATTTCCTCTCTGAAGACCTCTTCTATCAGGTCTTGGACTATTGCTAACATCCTGACATTCTCTATCTCTTCAGGCTTCGGTATCAGGTTTAGCCTGACACGATCTAAATTGACGTAAGCTTCGTTCAGCTTTGCTAGTCTGGAAGGCATCTTCATAGGTTGACGAGTCAACAGTGGATGGCCAGACTGGAGACCAACCCGCTTTATATGGTTCAAACGCGGACGCGATAGAAAACATCCCTACTAGAGTTGTTTTGTTTGGGTCGGAACGCTATGATAGCGAATGTCATGGTGAGGGATAGAGAGAAAGTCAAAGAGCATGTATTCAGTCTTTTTTTGAAAACAAACGACAGACACATTTTTTTCAAAAGACAACATTTTTTATTCAACCAACAATCAACTACTCACAATTAACAAGTAACAATAACATCAAACAAATTATTTTTGACAAGGTTGACAACGTTGTGAAATCATGTGAGATTTCCATTGATGGAAGTCATGAGGCCATTGATGTACACTACGTTTCCTAGCTAAAGACAAAAGATAGCCATAATGGTCACAAAACCATAGATCTACTTTCTCATCCTTTCTAGAAGAGTTACGATCAAAATAAGTCACTAAATGTTCTAAAGGTTATCCAAGACTGTGATGATGAAGAAAATACACACAATATTGTCCATACACCATGGAATCTGTGCCTTGTAATTTCACATTATTGTATCATGTCGTCTGGGCATTTCTTCTCATAAAGTCGATGATATCGTCTTCCAAAGGGGGTAATCCATTATATTATATAATATAATATTATAATGTCGTATAATCACGTTAGTGTTAGTCTGACTCCTGGTCAGATTAAAAGGATACAATCAGCATCAAAAAATAACTGTGGATTAAAAATATTGTTAAAGAAAGAGCAGATGAGCGGTTCAAATAAATTATCTCTTACAGAACGTCAGCTCAGGCATTTCAATGAAGCCAAAAAATCAAATAAAGGTACAAAACTTAATCTTTCTGCGGATGCCATTAAAGACATCATTAAGACAGGTGGTATATTTCCACTTCTTGCTGCTATACCAGCATTAATAGCCGCTGCAGCCCCAGCTGTTGCAAAAGCAGCTGCATTAGGCGCTGTTGGAACTGCTGCTGGAATGGCATTAAAAAAAGCAACAGGAAAGGGAATTAAAAAAAAGGGAAGGGGTCTAAGATTACCAGGGACTCCACATTCATGGTACGGAAAAGGCCTAAGACTTCCAGGGACAGTTTACTGATATCTCCTATGTCCAATTTTGATTTATTAGATGCTGCTAAAAAATTAAAAATAAAAAATTTTAGAGGAGTTTTCATGCGTGATCAATTACCAAAACAACCAAATAACATTGAAACCGGTATTATTAATCTCGATGAAAACTCTGGTCCAGGCACGCATTGGGTCGGATATGCAATTGATCCACGTGTAATTATTTATTTTGATTCATATGGACTAGCTCCACCAAAAGAATTCTTAAAGTATATTAGCGGCTATCAAAGTACTCCAATATGGTATTCAACGTTACCAACACAAACATTAACTGATCCACCAATATGTGGTCGAGAAGTACTTAACGTACTTGATGCTATATCAAAATCAACAAAACCACCTCACAAAGTTGTACATGAATACACTACGACGTCACATTTAAACAGACATTAGTAAATATAATGGTGGATATTTATGGAAGATCTTCTCGTGGTAAAGGTCATCAGCAAGCTGATTTATCTAAATACGCAACTCTCGATCAACTCAGAAATGAGATTGATGATTTATTAAACATAACCAGTGTGGATCAAAACGAAGTAGTTGTTTTTCAGGATAAAGAAGGACGATTAAAAACTAGTAATATACAACTACCAGATGTACTTATACGAGTTCCTAATGCTGTTGTTAATAATATAGTTACTTTTACTGATCAGGGTAAAATACAAGATTCCGGTACGTCAGTCAGCGATTATATTAAGAAAGCTGGTGATTCATTTACAGGTTCAATTATTATGAATCAAAATAAAATTATAGGTCTTGGAAACCCAACCGCAGATGCAGACGCCGCAACAAGGAAATATGTCGACGATCAAGAATCTAAGTACGTATTGGCCAATGGCGGTATAATGCGTGCATTTCTTAATATGAATAATAATGGTATTAATAATCTTAGAACACCAGAATATGATTTTGATGCTGCGACGAAGAAATACGTCGATGATAAGGAAATTCCTATTTCAACTTCGTTAAAAACAATCGGTGACGAAATTACTACACTTAGTGCTACTTTTTCTAGACATGTAGAAACGTTCTTAAATTTTCGTAGAAATGTAAACAAAACCATTAAAGATTTTTTGGGGAACAACCAACCGTTGACATAAAACTAGCCGACGTTAACATGAAACTCAATGATATTGTCAGTGGAATACCTAATATTGTTCAAAAAACTAATCTGATTAAAATTCCACATGGACAAATTAAAAATATCGTGTACACAGTAGCATCAGGATCATCAACATGGACACCACAAAATAATACACTCGAACATACCGTAGAAGTAACTGGGTTATACAGGTTATCTATGTACGGTTCGGAAATTACTGCGGCAACTTCATTATCACCAAATGTATATCATAATCCTCTATTGGTGATGCTAACCAAGAATATGAAAGAAATCTTTACGCTGATATCAACGGAAATACCTCCGAGACGTTACTGGTGGTGCCTAGAATTCGTAACTGAAACTTAATTAAATGACGTTGTTAGTATAATGGATCAAACTCAGTCTCGCATCGACGTTCAACGTTACAGATGCAATCAAGTATGTGAGCGTCTGACTAAATTAAATAATTTTATCGACTATTATAACACGAAAATAAAAAAATACAAAAGGCGTATAGTTGTCATCGATGTAGTTGTTTACTCGGTTTCTGCTGTTATTGCTGGAACAGGATTATTATTATCAACATTGACGATGACAGCACCGGCTGTTATAACTATCATTGTTTCAGCATCAACGACTATTGCTGGAGTTCTCGGTATTATAGCCAAAAAGATAGATACCTGTACAAATGCTAAATTGCACGATTATATGATTAAATTACATACAGTGGCAGATGCATGTTCTAAACTATCTTTGTACATTTCTTCGTGTGTCAGTGATGCTGAAATATCCGATACTGAATTTGCGATGATGATGAAAACCTATGATGACGCTTTTAAGGTGATCGCTAATGATTTTAATGAATTAAATAATAATGATAATAATAATGACAGACAGGGAGTTACTTCAGCAGATCGTTACTAATACGACTCCGTCAAAAACTACTATGATATCGTTAAGTTCGACCAATCCTGAGTTTAGTGTCAATTTTCCAACCGCAATACCAGTAAAAGAAATAGCATTAGCACAATTGCGAGTTTATTATAGCTGGCCAAATATTAGATCAAAATCATTTGGTGGACTACAGCCAAATAATTCATTAGTATTCGCTAATAAGAATAAGCCTGATGGAACTCCTGATTGGCAAGTAGTTGCTATTCCAACGGGCAGTTATCAAATAGAACAGATTAATGATGAGTTCCAACGCAGAATTAAATCTATTACAGGAAAAGAATCCAAAATAGCAATTACTGTCTACGAACCAACACTATCTGCGGTTATTGAAATAAATTCCCCTGATTACTCTGTAGATATTTATCAAAGTTCGATTAAATCAGTATTAGGATGGCCTGAAGTACCACCGATTTATCAAGGACCACCAGAACCACAACGATCTGATTTCGTCGTAGATGTTGAAAAATTTATACAACTTCCAGAATATCGAAAAACTTATCCGTTTATAGAGACTCCGGATGCTTATCGTGGTTATGCACAGTATACTCATTTTATAGATTTCGTTCGGGGTAAAGGTACAAGAATAGCAACAATTAATGTTGAAGAAATTAATTCAAAATCAAGACCAATTAAATCTGAACACGGACGTATACTTAATGATCTAAGAAATTTATTTTCCAGCATCAGCACTTTCTACAACGATGACTTAAAAAATCAAATAATTGAAACAATACAACATTTGAATCAGATTGCATCAGACTTAGAATATGTAAATAAGGCTATCGTTGATAGAGAAAAAACATTAAACGTACCGGTAGATAGATTTCTTAGTACTTATATAGTTAATGAAGATGATCCTATTCAGCGAGTAAGCTATAAACGTTTATTTAAAACAGTATTTCTTAAATATTATGGAATCACAGAAGAACAGCTACCAACATTTGTAATTCCTGGATTTAACTCTGAAGAGCTAAAGAAGTCGGTTAATGATCTTATTGATGAACACTTTAAAAGAATATGTGATTCATGGAAAAAATTAATACCTACACCAACTATTCTTAAATATAATAATGATCCACATGGTGGAGGTCGCCATATCTCACCTGGTATTGTTAATATAACATCTACGATCGCGGTCAATTTAGTATGTGACGTAATTGATGACAGTTATCAAGTAGATCTTTCAAAATCTAACCAGGCCCAACAGGGGTATATACTATATACATTCAGTCCTAAAGATCCACCCGGGTGGTTAATTGTATCTGAGCCAATTAATCCAGTTTATCTACGTGTACATAATCCATTTCTGACAAGAATAAATTTCAAACTCACCGACCAGGCAGGAAACATTTTGGATCTAAGACAAGAGTCTCTTAATATTAATTTGTATATACGCTCGTAGAACGTCCGATTAAATAATCAGGGGGTAAAAAAATAATCTGATTAGTAAATACATGAATAATAAATCAATTTCTATGATTAAAGTAATTGTATATATAATAAAGCGAGATAACTCGGCTATCTCTCTCAGCGGAGTAAATTGAGTGATTATTTCCCTTACTACTACGTCGTTACCTGTACAAACCCAGTTGTATATACGTGTATAGCGTATTAGTCCGTCTGTCTGTTACCTTAACGAACTATAACTCATACGTGCAATATTTTATGAATTTTGAAAAATTGAAATACAGTTCTACATTTCTATTAGTAATACAAGTTCTGTGAGACAGCGCAAATATTTTATATATATATATACTTAAATTTAACTGTATTATTGATAAGAGAGCAGTGGCCGAAGTGGTAAGACGGTTGGACGTAGATCGAAGTTGTGCAGACTCTCGTGTGTTCGAGTCTTCAAAAAATGCTAAAGATATTTTATCTTGCATTTGGCGACGGATGCTATTTAATTGTGGGGTACGAAACACAACAGAAAAATAATACAACTTTCCCACCATGTAACCACGTGGTGGGTGTAATTTTGCACTCCCCGGGGTTTATATGGGGGGAGTTGTATAAAATCTGTTGGACGTAGATAAATCCCCCCCGTTGTATTCCGTCCATAGTTAAGTTTATGTTTGTGCCGTCTGCAAAAATCAAAATCATCACCATTTGTATATATTCATGTTCATACAATCATATATCATTAGGATAAGTTTATGTTTGTGCCGTCTGCAAAAAATATAATCATCACCATTTGTATATATTCATGTTCATACAATCATATATCATTAGGATAAGTTTATGTTTGTGCCGTCTGCAAAAAATATAATCATCACCATTTGTATATATTCATAAGCATCTGTATATAATCATAATCATCTGTATATAATCATAATCATCTGTATATAATCATAATCATCCTCAAAAAACAGTCCCCTGACCTTCTGATCCTGCTAGGATGTCATATGACAACCTAGAGGTTCACATGGGGTTATGGGGACTATATTTTTTTAAATAATTATTCAGAGACTGATATTATTTTTTATTTTAAAGAAATAATTATTATATAATGAACCAAGAAAACATTAATGATATTATTTCTGCTATTAAAAAATTAAAACATAACGGAATAAATCTATCTGATAATCTTGATCCTGAGAAAATATTATGCGATTATGAAATATTAAAACAAAGAAAAATTGAAAATAAATACACATTACCATCCAATTATAAATTTGTAAAATTAATCTATCAGTCTATGTTAGAATCCTTGGCGGTGGGAAATGAAAAACAGGTAAAGCTATTTGCGCCTCTTGCACGTTCGATCGAAAATATTAGATCCGAACTGTCTCGTGAATATGAGAAAAAGAAGATTGTAGATAATCGTGTAATGCAGTTAAGAAAGATTATGTTATTTGATTCTGTCAAAAGTGAAAGTGACACTGAGAGCAGCGACGGTGAAGGTACCCATAGCAAAATATAGAGTCAAACTATATACAATTTATTTATTAAGAGTACAGAGTTAGATATATTCAAATATTATCGGCTGATCATATTTTATCGAATATGCAGATTTTTGTATATGATCAGCTACATGTTGTACTGATTGTGGATGTATGCTAAAATGTTTTGCAGCCGCATTAATTGAGGGAAAAGTCATTTCTTGGTCTGTTTCTGTATTTATGGATTTAATAGCTCTTCTTGTAAACTTTTTACATTTTCCTGTATTTCCACGTGCAGAATTCTGACTCTGTGTAATAGCTTGCAGGTTAGATAACCGATTATTCTGGGGATTTCCATCAATGTGATTAACTACAAGTCTATCTTTAATGACCCCAAAATAACATTCGAATATAAATCTATTTGATCGATAATATTTTCTCCCAGCATTAAATCCAAAATAACCAAGATTATTAATATTACCGACTGGGTTTTTTGATTTGCAGTGTCTGATCACACCATCTCGAGACGCTTCATAATTTGTATATACTGGATGTTTCACAAATTCGTTTTGCTCCATTATATATATAATATTATTTGTCTAAATCATTGTTTTGAAATCTAACCAGATAATCTTCTACAGTTTTTATAGGAGATTTACCTGACGTCAAAGTATTATTTTTTTTGTCATAATATCGTTTTAATTCTCTATATTTTTTCCCGCCACATTTTAAACACAGCTGAGTTTTTCCTCTGACTCCAACACCGCATTGCACACATGGTATTGGTCCTGTACTTCCATTTTTGATATTTTGCATATGGTAGTAGCAGTATTTGTTCACGCACGATTTATTACAAGTAGAAGTATATCCAATTCTGAGCCAAGCACATTTGTTTTTTGTTTCAATCATTATATATACTAAAATTTTAATTTAAATACTTGTCTTAATTATATGAACGAATTATCGGCAATTGAACCTCAGATATCCAGATTTGATCTCGATCGATTATGTGAGTCCAAATTTAGTACTTTGATGCAAGATCTGGTATTAACGGATGAGGATATAACCGAACGTATTCGTGAAGCAAAAAATGAATTTCGTAATAGTGGCGCTGCTCATGTATGGTCAACATTCAGAGTTGGAAATGTTTACTAATATGATGAATGACGAACGAGGAAAAGTAATTATTAATCACCTTGATGATCAAAAATATTTTATTTTAATAAAATTTATTGTAAATACAGAAGAAGATATTTGGATTATTCGTGACAAGCACGATCCAGTACGCATACAGTCAGGAAATAATATTGTTCTTTTGAGTAATAAATCTAAACCCGGAATACTAACCGGTGTTGATAAGGCATATTATGAACGTGCATATCCAGTTACTGCAGTTGTATATGCAATATATCCGCTTAATAATAAACCTGACGTCGGGGATCTAAAGCCGATGAAACTGTCAGAGTCAAGAATAAAATGTGTAGCTGAACGAATTACAGAACATTTTACAAACGCGATACGTGGTAATGGTTTAACAGATTTACGACGTAAAAAAATAAATACTTGGGCAGAATCAGTTAAAGATACCGGAGCATCTATTAAAGATGTTGCTGATCTAGAAAAGAAATTAAGATTTCCAATAACAGTAAAGACGCTGACGGGAGAGATTTTATATAAATCAAAATACATAAAAAATGGAGCTCCTATAACAATCGTTGATCATAATTCGCATGCGTGGACCTCAGCAGTAACAATATTTCCACGAGATAGAGCGGTTAAATTTTATGATGGTCATATATTTGATTTTATCAAAAATATCAGCAAAAGTGACCCTGTATCCGTTTGGTTATTTCAAAGTTCAGAATATGATCATTACGATCAATTTGTACGGCCTAATGGTGATATTTACCGTACAGAATCTCTTAATGTAGAAATGGAACATCTTGCGCTGAAATATACTTCAGACGATGTCAAAGTTAGACTATTATTAAATAATTGTTTTACATTTCCATCTGTAGCGGCTCATTTCGCTCAGGAGAAAAATTTATGGAAACCAACACGATCGGAATTTCTTGAAGATATTCATAAAAGTTGCGTAGAATATGGACACGGAGGGTTATGGAATACTAAATATAAGTATAATGACGTTATATCCGTCGATATGGTAGCGTGTTATACTAGAAGTTTTCTTGGATACGGAGAATGTTCTGAATACTTTAAGAGATTCGGACATCCATCACACGAGATGACCAGGGTTGCGATAAACGGACATTTACCAGATTTTGATTTAACCGGATTTGCTCGCGTAGAATCATTCGAGTTTGCAGAAAATCTCCATCCGATTACTTATGCTTGGTTTGGAAGACATTTTTCAGAAAAATGTTGGGTTCCAATAGTACTATTGCGATATATGTTTGATGTTGGAATTTTAACATTATTGAAGGTGAGTGAGGGGATTATATCGTATAGTCCACAGAAGCAAGTTTGGTTACCAGAACCAAATAGATTTAATATTGATGATGCCAGGAAAGAATTTCCTAATCTTAATGAAGATGATATTATTAAAATTACTAATAATATACGTAAATGCAGAGACGAGCATGATGAAAAACTTGCAAAAGATCTTGGTAGAAAGATAATTGGTAAATTTACTCAAGGAGGAGCATATGATCATAAAAGACACTGTACAAGATTGATTATGGACGATGCTGAACTCGATTTTATAATAGCTGACACAACAGAAAAAAATACATTTATAAATCGAAATGATGCTTATTTGTCAGACGGAACCAAACTAGGTACAATTGTGAGTTATCTTGATGGTGACTCACCGCAGTTTACTCATTTAAGATCATCTATGTTGGCATATGTTTCTATAAATCTACTGTCTATGATAAATAAATTTCCTCGTGATGCTGTCAGAGTCGCCACGGATTCGTTTTATATAAATAAAAAATACACAGATTTGTTAAAACCGCTACTTGGTAATGGTGAATGGGGATCATGGAGAATAAAACAGGAAAATATACTTAGTTATTCTGAATCTGCCGACGTTGAAATTAAGGAAATATATCACAAAAATAATATTCAAATATCAAAGTCATCAGCACCATCTGTATATGATCCTGTGGCTAGACATAAAACCGTTTATCTTAATGGATGCGGTGGTTCAGGTAAAACAACGCGTGTGATTAAATTATTCATGAATAATAATTCAGATATAATTGTTTTGACACCGACACATAAATTAGCCAGAGAGATAAAAGAGCGAGGAGTAAAATCGTGTACTTATCATAGTTTCTTTAGATGGTGTGGAGACACATGGACTCCTGAGCGAATGGGTGAGAAATATATACCTAAATATATTATATGGGATGAGATATGCACTGTGTCGTTAGAAATATTAAAAACATTTCTTGATTGGCTATTGACAAAGAATACTGTTGTGATAATGTGCGGTGATCATGGTCAACCACCACCTTTTATTGGACAGTCTCCACACGAATGGCTGAAGAATAACGTAGATTATTATGAAGAAATAAATGATGACCATAGAGCTATTGATGAACCGCTGAAGGAATTTAAAAGGTTAATTAGACTACAACCAGACAGAGTACAACGTGAAATAATGCGAGGAGTAATTCCAGAGACTTCTATGAGTGATTTTCTAAATTTATGGAATCCCGCTGATTTAATAGTTGCAAGTAGAAAGATAGTTCGTGATGAACTACAGGATAAATTATTTATGTTACATAAAGAAAAGTTTTCAGATCTACCGGTACCATTATGCTATCGCCCCTCAGATACTCGACGACAGAATATTGATGTTGAAATTCCTGGTGGTGGAATACAGAATCTTGTCTTGAATGATATTATTTTAGTCGATATTAATGTCGTTGAGAATGCGCTGAATATGAATAAATCACCGTGGACGTTAGGATACGCTATAACTATTCACACATCACAGGGGTTAACTATTTCTAATACAAATATTTGGATTATAGATGATCGGATTGAATGGTCGAATTTAGTCTATCTCGCAGTTTCTAGAGTCAGAAGAATATCTCAGCTACATAGGGTTATTATGAATTTTACAGAAAATAATAATCAAACTGTTAATAATGACGTAATAAGAAAAAAACTATCTGGTTATAAGCAGTGTGATAAAAAAAATAAACGTGATTTTGATATTGATGTTGAATTTATTATAAAACTAAAACAACTACAGAATAATAATTGTGCAAGCTGTAACTGTAATATGTTGTGGCAATATTCGAATAATAATAATCCAAGACAATTTACCGTAGATAGAATTAATAGTGATCTTGGTCATACACGTGATAATGTGATGCTGACCTGTCTTGAATGTAATCGACGTCGGGGCGCTGGACGCCCTGGTTCTGGTTATGTAATTGTATGCGGTGGTAATTGTGTGTCTTCAGGGATTACCTGTAATTGTTCACGTACAAATCCACGTTGAGGGGCTCTCGAATCTAATCTGTAGATTGGAGGTCTACCAGTAGATCTAACTACACTAGAAATTGTATGTGTAGTCACGCTCCATATAGGATCAGTTGCTCTTTTTTTACCACCTTCAAGTTCGCCAGGTTCGTATAAATATCTTACAGTTACATTACCTAATACTGGTTGAGGTTGTTGTCTGTCATCACTGCGGGGTATATATTTTTTTGTAATCGCATTAGAAGGTTTCATGGAAGCTGAACGAGTAATTTCATTATTTAATGCAGCTATCACACTTGGTAACCTCGCAACCCATTCACCAGATCTCTCACCGGACTTAAAGTCAGTAGATATTTCTTTTGCGTATTGGTATCCAAATAACCGCTCGGCAAGTGTTCGATTAAATCGTTCAACAATTGCCTGATCACGATGAATTTCAGTATGTCCTCGTCTGATTTTAACGTTATGTTTTTCATCAACGATAATACTGTACCAAGAAATTCTTTGCCAGGATCAACCTGTAATAACTGTGGCCATCGCAAAGATCCTCGCTGATAAATTCGTTCAAACGCAGATGCAACTTCAAACGCTGTCTTTGTTGATAATGGTTCAGCTTCTTTATATCTACTTGCAACGTCAACGACAGTTAATGCGTATTTGTATGTGCGTGATTGACGTTTACCAATTTTAATGGTATCGTGCGGTAAAAATAAAATATCTGCTTGATGAACCTCATTAGGAACGCTGACATCAAAATGTGAATATTGAATTTTTTTAGGTGGTGGTAGATAAATTTGCCATATTGCCTGTCGTGCTAACCAAGCTGCAGCAACAGAACGTGAGACTTTTGCTGCTTCAGATAATTTAGTAATCGCTGATCTGCCTCTCCAATATCCTCTTGGGCTATAATAAATGGATTCCATTATAACAGTTATATAATTAATTACCAGCCCCTAACATTATTTTACCTTTCATGGCAGATTTTACTAGAAAAGTAGCTAATTTATCTCTGAGAGATTTATTAGGTATAGAATTTAATGCATGGATCAATTTTACATCTGCGAGATGTCTTTGTTGTAAATCTTTATTTTTATACGCAACATCATGAACATGACACGCTTTATCAATTTTATTTACTGGATACTCTCCTGGTTTTGGTTGATCTTGATCATCAAGTCGGATATCAAGTCGAGTTCCGGGACCGCAATAATTATATCCAGGAAGATGTTTCTCACCGGGGTATTTAGCCCACGGAGTTCCTGGTAATTTTCCTAATAAAGCGGCTATATCTCCACCTGTCTTTGTTTTGACAAATTTGTATTTCTTCGTACCACATTTTACACATTTGCCTGTCAGAGCACGTCGTTTATTTTTCGTTGTTATTGTAATTAATTCAGCAGTGGGTGTAGATGCTCTACATCGAACACAATATAGATCCATATTATTTATTATATGGATATAATTGACTTTTCGGCGACACGAAAACAAGAGCCAGTAAAGCACCATCCAGCATTACCAAATTCGATAAGGATGATTATAATAGGTCCGTCTGGATCAGGTAAAACACAATTATTATTAAATTTAATAATGCGATGGTTAAAATGGAGTAAATTGTATTTAGTAGCACCATCCGTAGATGATCAACACTGTTACGAAGTACTCAAGGATTTTAATGAAAATGCAAAATTGCTGAATGAAGATGGTGATGATGTTGTTGATTTTATTACCGATATTGATGAGGTTCCATCTGTAGATGACCTAGATGGATTTATTAATAATTTAGTGGTGTACGATGACGTTATGTTGGACAGACAAACAAATCCAGCTAGAATATTTTCTCGAGGTAGACACAAGAATACAGATGTTACATACGTCACTCAGCGTTATACACAAATAGCTAAAGTGATCAGAGACAACTGCAATATTTTGGTTGTGTTTAATGGAGTAGATAATTATACTTTACAGAATATTTATTATACTTGGTGTTCAGGGGATATAGACATGATGAAGTTCAAAAACTTTTTTGCTCAAGCACAAGCTGTTCCGTTTGGATTTATTACAATAAATCTACATGATCCAAGATCTAGATATCGTATAGGTTTGGATAAAATCTTTGGTTAATTACAGCAGCAGGCAGGGTGAATGACAAAAACTGAGTGACCCGGCGAGTAAACTAAACGCATTATAACATAAAAAACAAAAAAGTCAAAAATAAAATAACAAAAATGAGCTAAACCAAACGATTTATTATTCGTTTTTCAAACTATACGGTAATAATAAAAGTTAGGAGGTTCGGTTTAGCGTTATTGACCTTATTTTTCAGCCCCTGTATGAACCTTTATTTTATGAAAAACTTGCTCGAAACCAATTTGTAGGGTTCACCCTGCCTGCTGCTGAAGAGATGCAACCTAATATCCGTTAAAACACGCAGTCGTATAAGACAACCAATTAAACCTCACAAGGAATATAAATTCAACCAGTAGGCACAAATGAGCCGTTTAATAAAGATGTCATAGAGGTCGAGACTATAATTTATGAATATCATGAAATATTAAAATGTGGAGAACTCATACACGCATCAAAGTTATTATTTACTATACAAAAGGAAACATGCGCGCGCGCTCGCACGCACACACACACACACACACACGCACGCTCGCACGCCACTCCAAAATGTATGACAATATTAGCTGCTTTCTACAACAACTTTTATACACGGTTTAGTAGGGATCAAGGAGGAGGCCATGTTCCATCAGAATGTAAAGATGATTCCATCGTTGTAAAAAAAAAGTCTTAAGAAATATTGGTCATTATTTGCTGTTACTCATAAAGCAGTAGCAGCATTACCTATAATTAATTATCGGTAGCATGACGAATTTGCTGCTTAGGAGTACTGGTCAGATTGTTTCTTTCTTTGCTGTACAGGTTATTTTGCTGGGGGGGGGGGCATTAGCGGGTTCATTATTTGCATCTTTGCTAATCATGCTATTTTCAGTTTTGTGGCATTAGTGCATCGTGTCATTAGCGCATTGTTTTGTCATTATCAGGTGTAATCCATAGCAGATCCTAAAAATATTAGAATCAACATAAATTATTGTTTGTTTATTTCCTGATGAATATTGATTTTTAGCATTTCAAAATTGCCACACGTCACCTAGATGAACTATTTATAGGATTGCGGCAGCAGATAGGACGATAGAAACACCCATACAGTTATCATCACCCGTTTCTCTTCATAACTGTATCTCTCTTTACCTTCTATAATTGCTTGTCTTACTGTCACAGATGGTTGGTTAACCTTGGAAATATAGTTTTGTTTGTTTTGTTTTTTTACCTTGGTGTACCTTGGTTCATTCCTTTAATTGGATTCAGAACCTTGTTAAATACCATCTGGTTTTGTTTTATGCTTCTTTTGTTTACAATGTAATGATTATTTACAATTTTTAAAGCAGAAGTTGGGAGTAGCTTAATGATGTTAAATCGGACCTCTTTTCTTTTCTACTATCATGTATTAGTCTGTCCAAACATCGTGTAGACTGTAGTCGTCTTATCACGCTTACAATCTTTACCATTTTTTATGTTTACTTGCGATGATGTTGGATGTACTTTCGCTTTTCCGTCAGGTGTTGTAATAACACAAATACACATATCATCAATGTTTTATGTTTTATACTCTATTATTGTTAATATCAGCCGCATCATAGAACTGAAAGATTTCTTGCTTTTAATGCCACTATTTATGTGTTGTGCTTTCTCCCTCCGTGAGGAGGAAGAGGTGTTCATTTGGTACATAGTCTTTTAGACATCACTTAATTTAATAGCATCGTGTTTGTGTTGGTTCCCAACTGCAACGTGATTCATCCTTTGGTTCCCAACTGTTACATGATTCATCCCAACCTTTCTATTTGACACAAACATAACGTTTTACAATGCACTTTCTTTGGTCTTCAAATTGTTTTCGACTTTGTACATGTTATGTTGCCACTAAAAATTAAAATGTAACGCAGTCCTATAAATCAAATAAAGATAAAACTGATCCATCCAAAATTTCTGGTCCCCATGTGGCAGTGGTCAAAAGCGCTGACCACTGCCGTCTCTCGTCTGTCCGCGTGCTTTCGAGTCTCGGACTCCGCTCATGTAGGTGTTTGAGAAAGCTTCCCGTCCAGTCTGATTAAAATTCGATTGCTTCCCATCGGTCGATGGTTCTTACCGGGGATTCCCCGGGTTCTTCCTCCACTAGTTACAGGCTGCCGTGTATGACCTATCTTATAAAATGTATGTCGGTGGTAGGTGTTTTTAACCGCAGGCAAACCAACATGTGTTGCTAAATAGACTTAATATAATATACCTGTGACACATCTATGTGCAGAGGAAGATAAAAACTCATGTTATCATGTTAATAATGCTCTAACAGAAAACTAAAAAGATACAAACAGTGTTTAAATGTAATCGGATGATGATTTATGAAACATATTGTCACCGTGTTAAACTATTCCCACGTTTGTATAAGATGTCATCATAAAATTATTGATGGTGCGTATAACTAAGACAGTGACGAAGCTCTAAATAAAAGCCGATTGATGTGTCATAACTGTTCGCCAAGCGTGGCAGCTGCTTGTACCATTTTTGAGTATTTGGTATGATTCGGCTGGAGTTCGAACCCGCGATCTCCCGCATCCGAGGCGGACGCTCTAACCACTAGGCCACCGGAGCGGTGGTTCCGATGATTTATGTAACATTTTGTCACCGTGTTAAACTATTCCCACGTTCGTGTGTGTAAGTTGTTTTGGTAATAATATGCCATCAAATTTTATTTATAGTGCGTATAACTGAGACAATGACGCGGCTCTGTCTAAATAAAAGTGGATTGATAAAGCAATAATTACCTCGTTAGATGATAACAGAAAACTATTACAACATATAGTTGTAACCTAACCACGAAAATATTACTTTAACAAGGTTGCCATTGAAGAAATAAAAAATAAATGTTTTTTCCGCAACGATGTTCTTGTCATTTAAGGGATATACCGAAAGCCTTTTGTAAACAATTAAAGCATTTACATGTCTTACAATACACTATCATAGGAATGTCGGAGATTTTGGAGTAATTATGAATGAAATATGTTTCAGATGTCGAATTTTGGGAAAGGTCGTTTCAATAAGCTCTGCATTATTGATATTTTTACTTTAGTAAATATCTAGGAATAGCTTATTTCCTTCCCTTAACTGCCAATGAAGTACACGAGAAAACAGGATTATAGGTTAAAACGGACTCGCGATAGTGTGACGCACGTGGGGCCATTGTGTGATATTAGATATAGGAGCACAGCGACACTACGATGTGCTGTTATCCGCTCTTTCAGCGATGATCCACTATGTAATTACTGGTACAGTCTGAGGCGTATAATTGTTACACATACCAAATAGAATATTTTTATTTGAGCCCAGTTATAATGGTATTGATTAGCTGTGTTGTTGCTGCCATTTAACGCCATTTTTCTGCTATACATGGCGGTTAGTATTTGGTGGAGCACCCACCTAGAAAAACCCCAAGAAGAATTACAGTGCCACGGAAAGCTACTGGCAAACTTTCTCACATACTCATCTTGAATGATCCGGTGGGGGGGGGGATAGGGGGTCGAGTGGATGGGCCCGGATCACCCCCAGACTGAAAAAAACCTACAAAACAAAGCAACGTATATACACACAAACGTACAGTCACTTGACATTTGACTATGTTTTAATCTTGTGCACGTTTATTGCGTATTATGCACACTTTGAGTAAACAGACTTTTGCTTTGGTGTCCTTTCGAGGAAAGTCAGAGCCCTTTTAAAATTTTGGACACCCCCCCCCCTTGACCAGATCCGGCCCTGCTGATCTTTATAGTTAACAATCTTGAAGAAGTTTTGTCAGATCAGTGGCATTGTTTCCTTTGTTTGGCGCCATCTCTCCACAATAAATAAAAAGTAAAAAAAGTAAAACGTATTACAACATACATTCATTCTCGATGCATTGTAAACTTTGATTGGATTCCTTTGATCCTATAGTGCCGCTGCTTGATTCAGCATCAGACTGGGCCTATGTTTTTGAATTTACGTTCCAATTTTTATAACCTTAAAGATATATTGTAAACTTTGTAACCAAAATTTCCTCGAACCTATTTTTTTTTAAATTTATGTTCCAATCTGTATAACCTTAAAGATATATTGTAACTTTGTAACCAAAATTTCCTCGAACCTTTGAAAGGACTCTTCATAAATATTTAGAAGATAACGTGAGCTTGAAGGGTAAAATTTGTAACAGTTATTCTTTGCTTTTTAAAGATGTTCAACCGTTGAAATCAATATTTTCTTACTATTGTTGCCGTTGTAGCTGTGATACAACCGCGACAGTTTGCACAACTACCACTCCGATAAATCAGTCCTAAAACTGTACTTATATGGATTTGGGGGGGGGGGGTATTTTCGAACTACACTAGGCCTACTCTACTGCTCTCATTCCAAGTCACTATACTTAAATTATCTTTATAATTGTGTCTAAAAAGGAACTCTTCAACAGGGTCTTAAAAGTTACCTAATCACATAATGCGGTCAGAAAATTCAAATAAGGCCTTAAACTAGTTATTTCATGAAGTATTTCGAACTCTTAGCTCAGCCAAAGATTACTTGAGAAAACCCCAATGAAAATAAGCCCATCCTATTAGTTTGTGAAATCAGCACGCACTTTTTCCACTTCTGCGTCATTTCAAATATTTCTAGGTAGACTGAGATTACGATCTTAATATGAAATTCATACTTTCTGTTTTCCTTCCTGTAACCGAGTACAAATGACCCATATACTGATACCAAAACGTGCTTCTACACTGAGAGCTGATCAGCTGACTTAAGTCCGTACTGTAAACTCACCGTCAACATTATCAAATGCTTTGCATTCTGGGATTGGGTGACATCATAACTCATTTACATATTTGTTGTGTACGCCATCTTGGTACGAAAATTTTTAAAAGAATAAGCGTTACAATCTGTAATACATCACAAACATCGTTTTAGATATATATCATCTAAAGGATATTTTATCGTCTTTGAATATCACCCAAAAGAACGGGCCTGCGTAAGTAAATTTTTTTGCAGCGTTAATGTGTAATTATTTTCAGTTTTAACCTCGGCACCTGCACTTGTGACAGGTTCACCAAGGACGCTTGTACGAATGGGGAAAGCGACTAAGTCCGTAGTTACATCGCGATTTGCATCCAGTTGCGATGCTGTTACATTTGTAATTATAAATATATTGAAAAAATAACTCTTCTGCAAGTATAGAATTAATGCATTTGAAATTATTAACATTTTGTGGGCATTCTTTTTCATTACGAATGAAGAAAAAAAAATGTCGGAACTTCGTCATGCTTTGTTCACATTGAGAAGCACCGAGTTTAAATTTATGTTAAATAATTTCCATGTATCATATCAGTGTCCCAGTTATGAGAAACAAAGTTCACATTTTACATCAGGATGAAGATATACAGACGTTCAATGCACATGTGAGACGCATCTACTTCTTGTTGCATGTGAACGGGCCTGTGCATTGCATCTGCTGTTGCAGATTTATAGTACGATTAATATTAGTAGTATATGTTGTCAGTGTCAATAAATATATTTGCCTAATAAATAAAAGCACACTAATTTTTGTGTTTCCTTTTTCTATGCAAAGTTTTACACTAGCTCCACAGTTTTATTAAGTGAAGTAGGAAGAAATGCTTATTACCATTTCCACTACATTTCAGTTGTATTTTGTTTTGATCTTTTACCTGCACCTCCCATCCACTCTCTTCACATAGTAATGATCCACATTTATCAGGTCACTCAACAAAAATCAAGATTTGATTACTGACACGGAAAGTATTGCACTCTAGTTGATGGTAAGAGGGCATTTTGTGTAAATGGCCCCATGTTACTGATAGTATTTGCACACCATCCCGTTTCTTGGTACACCCCCCCCAAACCGATTCATAAAAAAGAAAACACATCAGGGATATTAAAAAAAGGGCACAGGTCTTGGCCGTTTCATTTGTTGAATTGTAATTTCTAACGTGACCGTTGCCAAGGATTCTTAAAAGCTGTTGACTTGTTGGCATTTTGTAGCAAACAGATACTCCGATATAAATAAGCAGACTGCTCACTGTCCTTTTCTGGTTTCTAAAATAGTCGGTTTCTGTAAGGACTAGAGATGTCATAATTTTGGGAAATTTCTACTGGGTACCTGTCGGTCCTAATGATCGGTTACCTGGGTACCTGATCAAAGGGAAATTGTGTTAAATGTGAATCTGAACTGTTTTGTTGTAGGTTCACACATGCCAACCCCCCAAAAAGGTATAAGCGTAATTATGACTAATATAAGTGGCAAAAAAAGTGTAATCTGCACATAAAAAGAGCAGTCTATATATTACATACTATAATTACAGAAAACTATGAATGAAAAATGTACATTTAAGTTTGCTACTTAACTGGATCTGCAGTTAAAATTTCGGTCACAAATTGGCATTCATATGGTTTAGTAGTTGCTACAAGAGTATAGAGGTATAAGCATAATCTAAGCATAAAAAGAGCAGTCTATATATTACATGCTTTAATTACCAGAAACTATGAAAAATGTACATTTAATTTTGCTACTTGGCTGGATAAGCAGTTAAAATTTTAGTCACAAATCAGCTAAATCATGCGGATTAGTAGGTAGTACAAGAGTATAGACACAAAAGAAATTGATAAATTATTTATGCATAACTCTCACTTCAACTAGTCTACATGTCTACAATAACTTCGTGAATAAAGTTCACAAATGATGATTGTTGTATTATCCTCAACCTGCCATGGTTTGTCCCTTAGTGATGATCCAGTGCAACGTCTTTAACAAAATTCCTCTCTTCTAACATTTTTCAGTCACATAACAACCATCAGTAACAGCAATACATCCTGGTTGGTTGGTTTTTTTTTGGTTTTTTTTTTAATTATATCTGGCGCCATTTAGTTTCAATTAGATTGGTCTGCTACGTGTCTAGTATCAAAATAGAATGAATCTTGGGCACGTGGTTTCACATTCAAGAACCTGTTTGATATAAAATTCATGCATAAATTACATCTACACATATGGTGAATATTAATTAGATCTTTTTTTAATGTTATTAAATAACAGATTTTATTTCCCCTTATATTTAAATATTTAAATGAAAAATTTCATTCTGTATAGATGTCTTTTTTTTTCTTTCCCAACATGGTATAAGAAGTGCATGTTGTGGTAACCAATTTTTTGTTGCCTTTGCCATGAAAAAAAAAAATGTCTTGGGGGGGGGGTTCCCACTAATAAAAATGGTTCAATAAACAATCATATGAACAGCGGCCCTGACTTGAACAGGTAACACTCATTCCAGGGCCACAAACTTCAGGCAGAAATGGCATTAATTAAAAAGGACATTTCTTTTGTGCTTTTATTTGAATTGTAGTACGTACTTAAATTTTATATCATTGAATATTTCTTAATCAGTACTTACTGTCACTGCTGACAAAAGGTATTGACCCAGTTAATGTCATCAGGATCTCAAAACAAATGAATTTAAGTTGCTAGAAAAACGGCCCACAAACCATGGACAGGCACGAAGTTAGGATGGTCGAGCTTGCAATATCAGCATTGATTCTTAAATAGGTTACATGAGAAAGGATTGTATTACTGTATTATAAATAGTACATATATGACAAGTAAATTTTAAGCAGTCATTTGAACCATGCGATGATAAATAAATGCATATATGACATGAGCCTCGAACTGTAATTGTTATTCTGTCTCAATCTGAACTTGGAAAACTTCTTTTTAATGGCTACCCTGTTTATTTTTTTACCAGATTATTATCAGTGGGAAAGTACCTGGGTACCCATTGGCATCTTTAGTAAGGACCATTATTTTATCTGTCCAATGTTTGCGATGTCTGGTTTTAATATTTCTAAAACAAATTGAATATAAAAAGGAGGAACTGTTATATTCACTTGTTCCAAGAGATGTATCTCCAGAATGTACAGAATTATTGAGATTATCAAAGATGGTGAACAACATCACAACTATTGTTTGAAAAACGACTTGCCCGTGCAAATGTGGTGACCATATTACTGAAGAAACTCCTTTTAGATTCAAAATGCCATCAAGTTGAGTGTGTTTTGGACCTACTGAAAACAATCTGGTTAGAACTTAACAAATCAGTGAATGAAATGACGAAGTATTTTGCATTTTTTTATATCTTTGAAGCCTTGTTTTTTGAAAAAAAATCTTTAGAGTGGTTACAAATGGGATGGTGTGCAAATGCTATAGTACCCTTACTTCATGAATGGGGTGCTAATTGTACAAGCCTATATGTATCAACTGAGCAGCTGGGTGTGGTTAACTCCTGGTTATTGTTTGGTCTACTTTCAGATAATTTGAACATGTTTCTTACATCTACTGAAAGAAATTAAATAGTCCTCTTATTTAATACCAGAATTGCTGCATATTATTGTTGAAATACATTAAAATATCGTTTACCTTTATCCGATACTTTCTTTTGGAGTGTAGGCCATATTAGTTCAGGTTTGATAAATACGTATGTTTTTAACCTGCTTGTATCATGTGCCATATATGAACACTGCATCCTTGTTTGGCAATGTAAACAGATTGTAGTAAATATAGTATTCGTCGAATATGTAAAATATCCAAAGAAGATATAGCAAACCATATTTGGAAAATGAATCTCTCATGGCAAAGTAGTGAGTATAAACATACGAATATAATTTATAGGCTTAATAACTTTATCCTCGCCAAATTTCCTGAAAAATATCTTTCTTCTTAGGTACTAGATTTTAGCTAGTCGTCCTCTTTGTTTTTGACAATAGTTTCATGTGGTCAAATTCAAGGTAATGGCCCCCAGAAATGACTGTCAGTTTGAGGTGGGAGAATTATAAATAGATTCGCAATGGACAGAAGAAAATGGGTTAAATTTTTTAACTCTAAACACTTTTGCCAGTTAAATAGAATTCTTGATGCCCTGAATTCCATCTTGATGATTCTCTTATCCCTTTGTGAAGTGGACCAAACATTTAAAAAATTTTGGTACCATAAACTGGCTTTTCAGTAGTATGTTGGATATGTTTGGGATAAAGTACACCCGATGCTATTTTTTTGTTTCTCCACACGGTGGTGGAAGTAGGGAGGATTAAAAAAAAGTCTCTCCATCAGCTCATAGTGGTCCTGATGGGCTTGCCACTGCTTCATGTAGCTCTGCACCATGCTTACTCTCTGTCACAACCAGTGATTATCATGGAGTGAATGTGTTGTCAAAAAAAAAAAAAAGGTTGATATGATCCAGTATGGACAGAAACAACAAAGCAGCAAAAGGTGAGTCACTTATCTTGGTCATGGTGTCAGGTGGTGTAATGGTATATGCATAGCGTACAATTCTGCCATCTAGTTTCCCATGGTTTTCAAATTACTGAAGCATAGTATTGGATTGCTGCAGCAGCTCAACAGATGAGGGTGCTTGGAGGCCAGTTTGATCAGGTGTAGTTGCTATCAAAGCCAAAAGCCATCAAAGAGACAAGTTGACTCCTTCCAGTGATGTATAATGCACACCTCCTTCTGCTTTACAGTTGTTAATTCAAGCATTTGTTTTGTTCAGAAATAATTAACAATCACATGTTTATTTGCTGAGAGAGGGGCTTGGTTTGTGTTTTGCTGCTTTCTGCTCATGGAGACCGCAAGTCTTGGTTTAGAAGCCATGCTGAAGTTGAAGGCTTTCACTTAATCGAGCCACAAAAACTAGCCATTGGAGTAGATTAGGTTTGTGAAGATTTTGCACTCTGATGACACTACTGTCTTGGTATTGACATGCAGCATTGTACCTTGTCAATGCAAGTTACGTAAAGTTCTGCATGATGTAAATGATAAACCATGAATTGTTGAGATTTGTTAATTAGCATTTGTACCGTTAAGATCTGCCCTTGTACAGTCATTCTCTTCATAAGTGTGTACATGTGAAGCAGATATATTGATGTTAACTGGGTTTTCAGTAGACATGTACCCTTCGGTTTTGATGCGTATTAGGCATAGCTGCCAACTGTCCCGTTTTTTTCCGTATTTGTCCTGTATTTTGGACCTGAATACGGTTGTACGTTTTTTTGTGTGCAAAAAATACGTTTTTTTATAAAAAAAAAAAAAAAAATTTCCTTGCAATTTTCAGTTTAGAACGGGCACTTGGTTCCATTCTGATAGAAATGTATCGCATGTATATAGGAATACAGTTCTACAATATGATTGGTTCATTCGAAATCGAGGCTACCATGCCTGTCTTTATCCGCCATATTGGATTTCGCAAACAGTTACTGCTACCACTGTGTCTCATCTTCGTAATATTCAGCTTCTAATCATGTTGAATAGGAAAGCAGAATATTCAGAATTTTCACCAGAAAAGACAAGAAAACAGAACTGAAAGGACAATTGTGCCATCTTGTTTAGATTTGTGAAATAATCTAGTAAAGGAAGAGACCTTACATTTTGGAAATTGTGTAACATGATTTCGCTATTGGGCATAGAGGCACACGTGAAATACAAGAGCACAAAAAAGTTAATAAACATCAGCTTGCTGCTTCATCATACACAACTCAGCCTGAACTTGGATATATATAAATACCTGAGAGAACCTTGATGTAATTCAACCGAAATTCGGTTTATAAAATTTCTTTTAGAAATGAACCTTCCTCTTTCAGTTAATAGTGTTGCTGGCGATTTATTTTGCACGCGTTTTCCAGATCGCAAAGAATTACTCGTATGCTAGAATGAAAACAGTTCAGTAAGAAAATCACACAGAATTGAGATTATCAATGACAGTTGGTACATTGGAATCGATAATAATTGAAAAAAATAAACAAGGTGTGGAAAAGGCTCCTATAAACAGCCTGTGTCTGGGTGTGTTGCATTTTTGCACCTTCTGAATGGGCACCCGAATGGAACAGGGTGCCTGTCCAGAAGGTCAAGTGTGCAACACGTGCATCTTTGACATTAAATAATTATGTAAGGCACTGTCCTACCTTACTGATGGTTGTATATATTGTAAGTAGTTACATATGCATTAAAATTTTAAAAGTCAGTATTTGGTCCTGAAAATCAGTATTTTTGTCATAAGCAATCAGTATTTTTGTACTTAGAGGTTGGCAGCTATGATTAGGACTTGTGCATCTTGTTTAATGCATGTAGATTTGGGTTGGAGCATTGATCTTAATTACACTTGATTCGCCACCAGCTTAAGTTTCTTGGAGTGCGCTGTCCATAAGAATTTTACTGTAGGAGGCACTGATTGACATCTGATCGAGATCTGTTTACACGTTGACGACCAATATAATCTCATCAGTGGAAGATATATATGAACAGAGTGGAGCTGACACGTGCAACTGATTTCGGTTGAATTGTTTTGAGATTATGTTTGAAGTTTATGAGAGAGGAAGAGGAAACCACTATGACATGAATGGACTGCCTTTTGATCACATGTCAGAACTGGTATGTTTGGACATCAAATTATAATCTACTTGTCAGAACTGGAGCATATGGCGGCTTGCGAAGCCAGTTGTCAAGGTGTTCACCAACTTGAATAATTTTTATTGGGAATTAATTTGCATCATTTGGCAGAATGTTTTCAGCTTAGAAATCATTTATGACTTCTGGATTCATTTCTGATAAAATATTGATGTTTGTTTGAGCTTAAATTATAAACTGAAAAATGTAGCTTCTCACGAGGCCAGTTTTCAGCGTGGGATTGTTTTATTGGCGAATAATTTGCTTCAATCAGCAAAACATCAAGAATTTAATTAATGGATCATTAAGAAAAAATGAACTCCATGCATACATCTGAACTTCAAAATTACAGTGGCTCAAAGAAGTATATTTTCGTTTCTGTCTCTTTCTCGGAAACGATCTGATGATGAATTTTCTGACCCTCGGACTCCAGAGATGCAGAAAAATTGTCAGCTCTGAGGAGGAGGAGGAGAGTCAATCTCCAAATTGGTTAGAAAATTTAAGAACGAGTGGAAAAGTGAACTGACAGTTCTGTGATGTACATCCTTGATATCTGAATAATATATAACTTTGATAGTTTTGTGGGTATATGTTTGCATATAAAATGACTTGAGCAGATCATAATAGAGTATGTTGAGAAGTTGAAAATATAATAAAGTATGAAATAATCTTCTGTTTGATATACAAAATACACAGTAACACAGAGAACGAGAAACACTTTCACAAAAATCAGATTGTATGTTTCTTATAAAATACAGTACAAAAATTTCTCGTTATTCAGCACGAGACCAGAAATCTTAAACGTCATTTGTTTCCACCAATAACGAGGAATCACAGCTATGGCTCTTGAGATTTTGGAGTCAAGGATCAGCAGTCTCTTAAGTTTTTAATTCTGTTGAGAACCCTGATTGACTGCTCCAATGGCCTAGTGGTTAGAACGTCCACTTCGGATGCGGGAAGTTGCGGGTTTGAACCCCTGCCAAGTGATACCAAAGACTTATAAAAATGGTACCAGCAGCTGCCTCGCTAAGCACTCTGCATTAAGAGGTTAGTGTTAGGACTGGTTGACCTGGTGTCAGGATAATGTGGCTGGGTGGGACATAATGTTACATGCCTGCAGCATGATGCCCTAGTGCTACACATCACTATAAACTGCCACACTGCAGACATCATAGTGATATGACTGCAGAATTGTTAAAGCTGCTTTAAAAATCTATATCACACACACACACACACACACACAGCCCTGATTAAAGTCGCATTGTTGTTAAAGACATAAGCTACATGTTGTATACAAGGGTTGCATGGTCTTTGAATGGCGGTGAGCAATGAACACCTGTATTCAAGGCCTTTAAAGTTACTTCACCTAGGCATTGAAAGTCATTGAATTTGAGAGATTTTTGCTTAAATATAAAATACTTTGTGACATTTGGAAGTATGGTTTGATTTGCCGCCATATGCTATAGCTATTTCACCATTATCTTAATCCACAGGAGTCGTGGCACATTTGATCCTAGACGGAGCATTCTGTCATACTTTGAATGATGCATCAAGGAAGTTTTATAACATGTATGTTTAAAATACGGGCTACCTAGAAAACCCCAAACGGTTGAATCCCGCCAGTACAATTCATTTTAGATGACGATTTTGTTCATGAAATACTGGTTGATCATAGTGATGATGGCAATTTATTGTTAAAAGCTATGAAGTATATCATATTATTGGGTACATGTTTTCACTGTCTTTTTAAATTTACTTGAAGAAATGTTGGAATATAACATTTATTTAGAGCTGATTGGACTAAACGGCAGTAATTATGTAGTTTGAGAAAAACTATAAACCGGGCTCCCGCATGGGTCTGGAATTCTGGAAAAAGTCATAAATTTGAAAATTGCTTTTCCAGACCTTGAAAAGGTCTGGAAAATTTTTTAAAAAAGACTGAAAAGTGTATAAAGTCTAATGTTTTCTTTGTTCCGGAAACCGAAAATGTGACCGCTGTTTTCGGACCTCTTCGAGTGTTACAGTATAACACATCTCAAGGCCACACAGTTTTGACTGGTGTTTGCTGACTCATTGACGATTATTCCACCTTTTCCACTTCATTGATTATTTCATCAATTTTTGTCTTGTGCTAGTGAGTATTCATTTTAATTTTGTTGGATTTTATTACATTTCATACTTCTAGACCAATCCTTTGCTAGCAAAAACGGTAACTCTTCCCAGCATGTGGGTCCATAAAAATGTATATAATGGCAACAGTACGGCATAAATTGAGTTAAAAAAACACACAGAAGCTAGCCAACATTTACATCAAGGAATCAGATGATACACACTAGTTTTCATTTATTATATTAAATGTACTAGAAACGTTTGGTACAGCTTTTTGTGTGTAGTGTATTTTCGAGATTAGGCTCCAACTTGTATTTACAAATGATGGGGGAGGCCTGAGTGGCCGAGTGGGCTAAAGTGGTCACTGCTATGGATCACTGCTATTGTATTGCATGATTGAGACTGATTTTTTTTCTCCATTTGCTTAATATGTTCTCATAAAAACCGGTGCTTCAGAGATAATCCGTTTTCTTTGAAATTTCAGCAAATTATTTTATCTGGGTACGTTTTAAAAAAAGGAATTGACCGTCCTTTTGGTTGATTGTAGTTGCTGTACCTCCCTGCCTATTGAATAGACCATCAAGTAAGATCTGGGTTTTTTTTTGACGTTTGTGGTAGCGGAGTAATGCCTTTGACACGTGTGTCAGAACTTTAAAAAAAAGGGTCAACGGACGATAGGGATGCAAGTGTTCTGGTCTGAGGACAGGGATTACTACAGAAAATGTGTGTTCTGAAGGATTTAATTCTGAGTGAAAAGAAGAGGAATATTACTTACCATCCACATACAAATGTCAGTCTCTGTAAAATGTTAATTTCTAGCAAGCAGCCGAAAATCCGATGAAAGAAAGATTGTGAGATGATGCCTCGTCTGGTTGATCTCCGCTACCAGGAATATCAACAACAGAAAAACGGATATCTCGCCACATACAGTACTCATGCTAGAATTTGTTTATGTAACAATAGATAAATTTCAGTGCATTTTATATGAAATTTGTGGCTTCCTTTCATGGGGTCTCTGAATTTCTTTACTCCAAACCAATGGTTGTATATACCAGTATAAACAATGACAATGTCGGCAATTTTAAAAAAGTCACCAGATGGTATATTTTGCTGCCAGTAAGGAAAAAAATTGTGATTTTGACATTGGCGAAGCCCTGTGCAATCCCTGAATGAACCTTTTACACGTTATTTTTCATACTTTTAAGAAGATAAAACTAGTTTTTTGTGTACGAGAAAAATACATTTAAAATTTCAGGAGCTATGCCATGATCATCTTGTATTATTCATTGGCAATCTCTTCCTCAAAATGCTAATAAACTTCTTACGTTTTTTTCATACTTTTAAGGAGGATTTTTTCATGTACGAGAAAAATATAAGTACATGAAATTTCAGGAGCCACGCCACCACCGCGTTATATCTGAATTCATGTTGTAACAGAGCATGATATAGCAGGGTTACAAGTGATATTTTTCAGTTTGTTTATTCTTTGTCATTAATTTTAAAGATATAAAAATAGAGCAGAACTATCTTATCATAATTTAATTCTAAAGTGGCAATTTATGTTACTAAATTGTGATTTCAGGTCAACATATATATGTACAAGAATATTGTAATGATTATGTACTGGTTTAAGAGTAAGATATAATTTTAGCTCGTGTAGGTCACTGAAACAAGGCACAGAAAAACTTCAAAAGCACCAGAAACAATGAAAAAGTAAATTTATTATTCACACTGAATGTTCACAAAACATTTTTGTATTACCACATGTAAGAAATGTGCCAATTTCAGCTTGAAGAAACACGAGATTAAGATTTTGCCAAAAACAAAGAACGACCAAAGACCAATATTAAAATGGTGGATGGTGCATGTGTTTCAGTGCATGGTGTGAATTTACTTGAAACAGTATCATAGAGTTCAATTTTGAATTCTCCACATACAAATTGTGCATAAAACATTAAATTTTAGAGCAACATGTGATTTCAGCATGTGTATTACTCAAGAACGTAGTATTTCATACAAACATCAAGGGCAGGCCACTTGATAAAAATGCACAGAAAGGTTTCCAAAGTGCCTGAACACTAGACAAGTCTATTTATTCTTATAACTGAATGTTCACTCAACATTTCTGCATACCCATATGTAAGAAAGATGCAAATATCAGCTTGAAATAACATGAGATCAAGATTTTGCAAAAAGTGAACAAGACCAATATTAAAAATGGTGGATGGTGCATGTGTTTCAATGCATCGTTAGAATTATTATTTATTCTAAAAGTCTGAAAAATTCCATGTTGCTATCATTAGGTCAATAAACTTGTCACATGGTTACATGGGCTCCCGCAGCATAGGTCAAGAGGGGTCACATGCCCACCCCACCCCCAAATCACACTGCAAACATATATAAAAATTCAGACAAGTTTAATCATGCAAATGAAACTGAAAATATGTCACAAGATTCTGTTCAAAACGCTTAGTAAATATTAGCTGTAGTTTCAAACTGCTTGCTATACTAGGTCTCCCAGCCGTGTGTGTCTGACCCCACTCCCTCTTGCAACAAATCCTGCAGGTGCCTGTGCATGGTTAGCTCTGGAAATTTACATTTTTGGGTCTTGGTTCATGTAAAAGCCTTCAACTTCATGGTGTGGATGATCACACTATGGTCATCCATAAATAGAAAGCAGCAAAATCCAAACCAATCCTGTCCCTTGGCAAGGTAACATGGTTTTCAATTTGTTTTGAACAAAAAGAAATGAAAGCTTCAATTCACATCTATGAAGTAGAAATATGGGTGCTTTGGTTTTTATTTCTTCACACACATGCAGTTAGAGAATGGCAGGGAAATAGATTCGGCTTATCTCATACTTGACTTGGACATTATTTTGACAATAACTATGCTAATCAAACTAGCTTCTAGGCTTCCTCACTTCCTAAGCCATAGCAGCAATCCAATACTGTACTGTTCCAATAATTTGATAACAGTGGGATCTTGAGCAATAAGTGTATGTTGTTTATTTTTGCAAACCAGGATGGAAGAGTTGTACAGTACAGTGACTCTCCAAACTAAAATGCGTTCACACATGCATTTATACTTACATATGAAAGACATTTCCAAGTAAAGAATCCACTATATATATATATATATATATATATATATATATATATATATATATATATATGATCCTGTATTTTAAACCAGAAAATACTCCCACCCCACCCAAATTGATCCCTATTTATTGAACTTCAAGAAAATTGTGATTGAAATTGCTAACTGAAACGTTGATGTATTGCTCGTTTTATGGTCAAAAACGGTAGAGGACCGGGAATTTTTTTTATCAACATTTTGAAATTATCAGCTTTTCATAAGAAGTCATATAATTGGTTACATTTTCTTTCCAAACGACATTCTTAGTGCATCGTAATTAAAGATATTCAAGGAAATTTCAGTCAGTGAAAATGTCACGCCTAGTGTAGGCAGTACATTCATATTTAAATGCCAATTAAGTAAGTTTTATTCAGTGAAATCTGTGTCTTAATTTTATCTTTTAGTTCCTCTTGAGTGTAATCATCATAAACGCAGTGTGTATTTAAACGTAAAATGTGTCAGCTATGTCTGCAGGCATTTTTCTAAGAACCCAATTAAGCCCCGACCATGTTTTGATAACAAACTTGCGGAAGCATTGGTTGTATTGTTGCACTGAATTAAAAGCTGGCCTCCTTTGTATTATCATGTCAGTTATGTCTTTGGAGTCAAAAGGAGGTGGAATAAATGAAAAGTTAAAAGGTGCAAATCCATCCTACTGAAAATCTAACGGCCCCGGTCGTATGTCGAGTGAATTCACTTCAGTTAATCAATCGAACACTTATAAATGTTATTGTGTATGTAACATAAACTACCTTAATTTAATTGACTCATTCATAATTGTGATCAAAGATAGCAAGGCAACCAAGCGAAACGAATACTTCGCAAAATAAAGAGCTTAGTTTCACAGATTCGGACCATTTTCAGACATTTCCTCTATTACTTCCAATGAAATCACGACATCAATATTGTACTAACTGAACAATACAAAATATGAGTTTTGAAGTAGATGATAGTCTCATGATATAAATGTCGCTAGGTTTTTAAATAAAGGAATTTTGTTTGATGGTGTATCAACAATTAGTCTACTTCCCTGCTCCTCCGACTCCTGACTTGGCAGTTTACTATGAATTTCAACTCTGGGAACCAGACTAGTCAACAAAACAAAAAGCAGTGACGTAATACACATTTTTGCATACACGCAATGATTGTTGCAGCAAGTTGGAACAATCTTTCACACGTTAGACATTTTGAAAATAAATGTTATTTAACCCTTTACCTTACAGAGTGTATGGTTTTTTAGCCCTTCGATATACATGTAGCAAAGTTGCCCAGTGCAGTGCGCTATAAATAGAACACCTGTTACCTATTCGACTCCATACACATAGGCCTGCCTGTTAACTGTTAAGCAATGTAGTGTATGTTACGTTTAACAGCAGTTTTAACCATTTTACCTATTTGGTACACACATATTATGCATGGAAAGGTTTAAGAGTAAAATCCAGTCGTTATAGCTGTATAATTATTTTTCATGGAAGAATTTTCGGGTGAAGTTCATCCTCGTTTTTGCGATGCAGTCGTTCATAGCAGTGTCGAAATGCATAATTTGCCAAGACATCGTGGTTGCTGGTCACGTTTAGCAGGTGGTTGCTTACAACAGCGTTTATATAATAAATTTCATCCGTGCATTACAGTTGTGGTCGGAAATGACAGGCGGTCGCTCACAGCAGAGGTCGCTCATAAGTTTTTACTGTACAGCTGTAACGATCGGATTTTACTCTTAAATCTTTCTATACATAATAGATGTGTACCAGAAAATGTAAAATGGTTAAAATTAATGTTAAATGTGACATATACTACACTGCTTAACAGTTAACAGGCAGGCCTATGTGTATGGAGTCAAATAGGTAACAGGTATTCTGTTCATAGTGCACAGCACTGGGTAACTATTCTACATGTATTTCGAAGGGCTAAAAGCCATACACTCTTGTGAGGTAAAGGGTTTGTGTCTGGCAGATCTACAGGTGGGATTAGGGAGATTTGATTGTAATCAGATTGTTTCAGCCATTAAAGATGCACCAGTGTCCATAGGGTTTCTTTAACTGGGGTGGTAATTAGTGTACAGAAATTGATGTGCACATCTGGGTATAGCTTAAGTTACTACATGTTTGAGCAACATCCTGAAGTGTAAGATCGATTCTGTTTTGGTTCTTAGACTGAGAATTGGTTGTTTTGTTGTTTTTTTTCAGATCCCAGCGGTTCGTTCATAGGGTACTCACTTAGAGAATCTTCAATGTGCGCCCTGGCAAAATGTCCTCATTCGCTGGGCTAGGCGGCAAGGCAGATAAGGGAAAAGGGAAGTTCACATCGATAAATATCAATGACATATATAGAGGAAAAAGTGTACCAACTCTAAAGACATCAGGTAAGTAGTGCATCTTCACTATTTTGTTCTTGTCACTCCCATAGACATGCAAAGCTGGTGGAAAATTGTGTAGATTAACAATTATTTTTATCTCGCCAGCAAAGCCAAGGAGTGATAAAAATCATTTTCCCAGTTGACCTATCACCACTTGTAAATAGTGCGAAGAAATTAAAATCCGCAAGTGTAAGGCATTGTGTACATGAGCCACTTTCCTCCGACAAACTGATTGTTGCAATAATGAATTGGCAGTGTTAAAAAAATCTGATAGCCCGACGGCCCCTCTAATTTTAGTTCTGGCCCATCCTGTATTCAAAGTGAGTGCTCGTCAGGCTTGTTGAAAACAAAATAGTTTGCCTGAGGAAACTTTGATCGCATTGATGAAACGAGTAAATGTACTTTCAAGATTTTGAAATACAGTAGTCCCTCTCTTGAATGGCCCCCCTGACCAGTGGCCACCCGCTCCTTATGGCCAGAATCCATCGGCACCGACAAGTTTGTGTTCAAAAGTACCCCTTACAAAAGGCCACCCTGCTAATTAGTGCTAAAATATATAATTTACCCCTCACAAGTGGCTGCATTTTATTTTGTAATATGTATCCAGAACCAGAATTTTATTCATAACGTCTGTTAAGTAATCCGATTTCTGTTTCCCGATGTCGGCTTTTCGTTACTGAAAGAAGTGTTGACTAAAGTATGTGTACCACTAAGGTTAATGTATCATTTACGCCCCACGAGAAGCCACATTTATTCCATAAAGCTGAGAAAGACTCAAATTTTAGTCATACAAAAAAGGTAAGTACACGTAATCCGATTATCCTTACTGCTGTGTTATCATGAGATGTCCGGTTTAGTCACTTTGATAATTGTTAAGATTACAATTATAGAAGAGTAGTAACAGCTGAGAAGTGGCGGTATTGATGTACATTACACAAGTCAGCAGGAAAATGGTTTGATAGCCTTTATGGCTTCCCTTAGGAGGATGTTGAGCTTGTTCACTTTCATAATTAGTGGCTATTATTACTGACAGTAATTGTCAAATTTACAAATCCTAATGGCCGCGAGGTCAAATCTGCATACATATCGAAGCCATTTTGGCTTCTCTCTCTTAGTGTAAAGAAATGTAAACACAGTAGGTACCAGACTGCAACTAATGAATCACATGATTAGATCGCTACCTTTAAAAACACATGGCATTTTGTTTAAATGCAGAAAAATTGTTTTTATCAGTCTTGTAGTTGGCAACACTGATGATTACAACCAGACATAATTGTCAAGATCATAGCAGGGTCAGCATAGGCTAAAAATAGATTTTGTGCAGACACACACACAGAAATAAAACTCTAACAAAACAGGATATCAGACAAAGACTGAAAAATCACGTGCCAACACATTTATCGCTTCCTTTACGAAGAAGGCATTTTGTCCGCTCTACAAAAGTTTCGTCTGCATAATTAAATCACATACAGTTAGCAACATTTCAAATAAATCATTACCAAACATTAACATGTCATCACCTAAACGGAGACAATTATTTAAAAAAAAAAGGTCGGTTATTCTACTGGACGACATCGAGTGAGGTGAGGAGGGGGTACTTGCCAAACAATTTTAGGTAAGAAAGACTTGAATAAAACAATTTTATGTTGAAAACACTCGAATAAACAACATCGTAACCGATCAGGAGGTTATTCAGCAGCAGTGGGAAAATGGAGCAAATAGAAAGAGAATTATGTATGTACCAAGATTTAGATGACGTTTTTGAATGGTTTTGCAATGTGCATGACAACAACACCCGCTCACATATCACGCTTACGCCAAGAATAAGAACTGTTAATTGCATATTCAGTTGAAATAAATCTATTATTATAACAAGAAGAACCTTTTAATTATTAATGTTACTTTTGAACGAAGATATTAAATGCTTTGAAGAATGTAGCTTTCTTACTACGTACATGACATGTACTTCTCACAAAAAATTTAGTCCCCCTCTGGAAAGGCCACCCGTCTTATAAGGCCACTCTCCCGGTGCAGAAGGAGTGGCCGTATAAGAGGGGGACTACTGTACATGCCATAACACTGCGCAGATCTGAATCAGATTACCACTGTCCTATGTGAAATTGATATCTGATTTTAATCAAATGGAAGCTTTGCTAAAAATATGGTTTTGTACTCCCAAACCCCCCGACACATCACATCTCAAGAAAACACAATTTTCAGTAATCTTAAAAAAAATATAAGAAAAACCACTTTTCGTCCATGCCTGTTACTTGTAGTATGTATAAACCATATTCTGTAATGATTGGAACCGATACAAAGCAATCTCTTCAGCAGTTTAAATGGTGGCAATTAAAGGAAAAGCGGTTAGGTATAATGTCAAGGTTTTACATTAACTGGCTGACAGTAGCTAGTGAGACGTGTTGAAGGTTGCAGCGGGTGAACCCATTGTGCTAATTTGCATAGGTAGGATCATGAAGTGGAACAACCCATTAGAGGTAAATCAAAGACATGATAGATGAGCGTACAAAACAAAAGTTATTGCATATTATTGCCTAGAATGAGAATGTTTTAGTGGTTATGTATTATATTTTTCACAAGTTTGTGAACAGCGGCAAAGTTTCTTTACATCAGATTTTACTGCATATATAGAATGCAAAGCATGATCATTTCAGTTATGGGAATAGTGTTCAAGTGTATTCATATTTATTAAATTTATATTCAAATTGTAGCTATTGCTACGTTGTGGGACAATATTAAAAAAGGGAAAAGTTTGTGCTTGTGGAAACTGGAGTCCAGCTTACCTGTCAACTTTTTAAAAGTCGAGTGGGGGAATAACAAAATAGTGAAATTTGAACCTAAAATGGGGAGGTTTATATGTGGCATTTTTTAAGCACTGGTTTCAATAAATGTTGACTGATCTTCCATGTTCAATAAGGGTGAAATTCTCAAAAGACGTGCGAAAGGCGCCTGCAGACACTTTTGGGGGAGGGGCATGTAGTGGTCAGCCATGAAATTTTATGGATGTAGGCCAAACATGTTTAAATGTGAAATTGGGGGAGGCAACTGTTGCCCCCACCCCCTTACCCCAATGTGCGAGTGCCCATAGGATGCACCATTTCTCCCTGTGACACGCCTTGTTTTCCAACAGTACAAGCCCCCCTTTTCGTATTTTGGTCAGCTGTGGCTAAACTGCACTATAGCTGCATGTTAGTCTTAAGTACACAATCATAAGGCCAGTGTGTCTAAATAACAGTTAATCCATATCATTGCTTTTATCTTATGAAAAGGACTGTCCTTCAGATATCCTTTAAAGAAACCATGTTCTACAGTGTGTGTGTGTGTGTGTGTGTGTGTGTGTGTATAAGCACCAGCAACTGATTGGCAAATGAACAGTGCCCTATTTTTTTGTAACTTACGATGCCGAGGACTTCATTTTAACAGTTGAAATCTGCAGTCACAAGTTACTGTATATGTGGCTACTGTTTTATATCCCACCTTATTTCCTTAGGATTAACTTGTAAGGCATGTAACACTGTTTACTCAATGAAATCTTTACTCTGAACTAGTTCTTTGGGGGGCTCATATACTGTGTGGTATATTTTGTTTTATTTCTTCTTTTAATTTAATCATAGTAATTAAAGTTTACGTATATGTTAGAGGAATGCCATTGGCCGAGTTTCTTTGGCAGAAATGGAGATGCGATTTTGTTTGTAGAGAAATTACACAGCATTCATAGTGATTATTCATGGGATTGAAACAAATTGGTGAAAATTTTATATTTTTTCAATTTTTTTAAACTATAATTCTGTTGTAGGGTTTAAAAATCTGAAATTTACATGCATAATGTTTACTCTTAACATTCCATTTACTGAAGTAAAATTTTTTGTCGTGTGATATTATTTCATCACAACAGTTCACAAGTGATAAAATAGAATATGGCATCTGTTGATTGCATACAATATATGTTTATATATGTGGTTTTTTTCTGAGAAATGAAAATTGACATCTAATGTAATAATCGGCAGTTCTCTGTGAAAAATCAGGAGATATTGTGAGATCAGGAGGTATGTGTGGAAATGCCAAAAAAAAATCTGGAGGATTTTCTCCCAGTTTGAGAGTTCACAGATATGAAGTGCCTGGGTTTGTGGAATTTCAGTTGGGGCTTTTGAGTTTATTAAGTCGTCAGCCTGGGGCCTGTGCCTAAAAATATTGTTCGAGCGCTAATTGGTTATCGTAATTCCGGCAGTCCATCAATTTATCGATAATGTTGAAAAAGTGTTGGTGGGGGCTTTGTAATTATAATTCTGTTGGTGAACATCCAGAACATGAAAAAGGAAGGGTTACTATTATTAATTTCTCAGAACCTGGACATAGATAGAATGGATTAAGGCTTCTGGTTGCCTGTACAATCATCTGTACATGAACACTGTTGATGGCATTTTCCACATTTGTTTGCACAAAAGTAGGTAGAAAAGCATGTTCAATCTATAATTTGAAGTGGAAAATGTGTACTTAGAGGACCACCTAACTTGAGGCTTTGCTTTTTTTTGTAGCAAAGCACTTGAACTGAGATTGCATTATTTTAAGGGTTGAAAATTAGAATTTAATGTTAGTTTCTCCAAAAAATAATGCACCTTTAAAATGACGATTTTCCATCATATGCTAGCAATTTCACCATTATCATAATCCACAAGAAGTAATTGGATACAATGCCTGGCACCTGTCACATGTTGTCATTAACACATGCACACACTTTTACTTCATGGAGTTTAATAGGCACATTGGCAGACCTACCAACCTTTATGATCTATCCGTCTTACGGAAATGACCCTTAAAATACTGACTTCAGACATGATTTTTCTCCGTTTTAAAGCGGAATTCCACTTTTCTCCTGACTTGAATCAGATTTTTCTTGATATAGTCCATTTTTTTATATCCTCTCCGATCCAGTTTTTTTTTTTCAAAATGGTCTGTCCAGTACCATTCCGCAACGACCCATGTAAAGTTTCGTTCCATATATTAGTTAGCACATGACTATCGTAAAGAGTATTCTGATAGGTCAAAAGTTTAAATTCATCCAATGAACCTTCATGTAATGGAAACTGATGGCAATGGAAAGAAGAAGCATGCTTGCAAAACATGGTTTCCTGAGTTGTTGAGAGAGACCATGACACAGAAGTTTAGATAAAGGTTTAAAAAAAATGTATGGAAATGGGAATGGCTGGAGTGAAAAGTTGACGGAAATTTAGTTGGTCAGTTTATAAGAAAAAAACTGAACGCTAGAGGACTGGCATTTTGTTGCCACTGCAAGAAAGATCTGAATTAACGGTAATCATGGTTGGAAGAGTTTGGAACAGCACCTACAAAAGAAGCTGCATACGGAAAAAATTCAAGCTCAGAAGGCATCTGGAAAAAGTGCAGTTAATTACTATAAGAAGAAAGATTTCTTGCATGAGAGAACAGATGTAGCCCTCTGTCAGAATATGCGTACTGCATGTCACCTATACAAGCACTAGCTTGAAAGGAAAAGGCTCTCGTTGAGAAGGAAAAGAAACGATTGTATATTGAGCCAAAAAAGTCATTGGTGACAAAAAGGAAGGCTAAAGAAATCTTTTCCAAAGCCGCAAAAAGATCTCGACTGGCATATCAACAAGTTATGTCCAGTGGAGAAAAAAATAAGTGAATGTATGGGATTATTTGTATATAGTTGATGTACTTTGAGAGAAGTATAATATGTTTGCTGCAAAAATTGACAAATTAATGCGACTTAATTATGATGTGAACAATGACATGTACTTGAAATAATTTCAACATAAATAGTATTGGAGAACAAATTCATGTGACAATATATATTGTGAAATTATTCAAATCAAGTTGAACATTTTTGGTAAGTTCATTAGTTTTTCAAATGATTATTTTGTTTATATTATGATCATAAGTTGTACCAGGGTCAGTTTTTTATGATTGTAAAATGCATTTTTGGCTGGGAGCCTTCAGCCCCTGGACCCACAGATCAGGGGCACTGCCCCTCGAGGCCCCGTTGGGGGAAGACCCCCAAACCTCCCTTAAAATTTTTTCAGCTTTTTTTATGGAAGACCAAATTCATGTCTGGGACTTGTGTAATAAAAGCCAAAACTATGGGGAAATTAATGTTGCTGGAAAAATCTAGATAATTGGCTGATCCATATTTGATTGGGATCCGGGTTTCATATTAGAATTAGTGGAATTAGGGAACCAGACTAACACTACAGCAGTACCACAGACACTTTAAACTGCATATATTTGTTTCATGCAAAGATTTGCATGATCAAACTTTTTAAAGTAGATTTTTTTAAAATGGCATCCTGCAAGCGATGCATGTTGAAGACAAAGGGGAAAATAAGCCTCTTAAAAAATGTTAATAATCAGCACAAAAGAATAAAATGGAATCTTGAGATTCTTGTGAATAAAAGCAGGAAGGAACACAGGTTTATTGTCAATGTCAGTGTTTCTTGTTGCAGTAGATATGATTTCCATCTTCATGTTTAATGGAAAAAATTTCCAAGCATTACATGAAGTTGAGAGATGGCAACGAACCATTGAGCTGCATAGGGTTTGGAATGAACTTGTACTTGTGGTAAATAAGATCTACATGTACTTCACAAATTATTCTGTTGAACATAATGTTTACGTTTGCTGCATGTTTCGAATACCACACTTTTAAATACATTTTCCAGCACTACGATAGCAGTTTGTGATATTTTGTTACCAGGGGTCACGCTACCAGGCGAAGTGGGCGATTAAGTCGCCTAAAAAATGTAAACTTCGCCTTCTTCTGTTAGGAAAGCGAAAACGACTTCGCCTTACGATTTCGTTAGAGGTACATTGACAAACTGAACCTTTTGAGATGACCCCTCGCCTTAGACAGGTTTATTCTAGTATTGTGTTGTAGCGAAAGATATTCTTCAAGCTAGATCTAGTTTTTTATATCAATTAAGCTGACAAACTACCTCTTGCACATTCACAGGCATGTGTTTTGATAGTTGATTGACCATTAACCATTTCCCGAGTTGGCAACTGAGGCCCCTATCACTACCAGATTTACGCATGTTATCCTTCGATGACAAAAACATACAAACTTGTGTTTCGAAACTTTAACAATAGTATGTATATAGCAATTTGTGTTTAAGAATAAAATCGGTGATCTGGATGTTTTAACTGCCACTTGTACACTATTTCGTCATAAAATTAGTTTGAAACTGCAAGTGTACCAATAACCGGGAGAAAATGGCGGACATCGCTATGTCTGGGAAGTACCAGTTTATTAGATTGTCTGTTTTCGTAAATCATTGAGCAAATATATATAGAAAAATATACAATTCATAGAAAGCAAAGCCTAGGTATTATGTTATTTATGATTTAACTTTAAAATGCAATTATATGGGTCAGAAACGTATGTTATGTTGTGGAATTCGCGAGAAGCGTTGTAAGGTCAAAGTTGTTTTCTGATGTGACTCGTATTTGTGAAAATACGGAAAAAGCTGCGAAACAGATAATATTTAATCAAAGCCTAAAATTAATACAAGTACGTAGACAAATAAATAAACCATACATTTGCAATCCTATCATGTACTGTTGTAATGAAGCTTTATAAAGTGAGTGATGACATTACGAAAACCCCTCCTTCTAAAAATAGATGCACTCACGTCTGTGTTGATTCGGTTGGATAGAGGGTTTAATTCATATACTGGGTATAAATGAGCCATGTCTGTAATTTTATGCATTTTAGTGTGATATGTATGAATAGTTAACGGTAATGTTTTATCCGCAACAAAGAAATGAGGACACTTGCGCATTTGCCCTCATGTACATGGTCCAGGGGTTGTGTCAAACGCATTTAGAAATCTTTGAAAGTGCCATTATTGTGAACTTTTAAAAAGTATTTTTTAAAAAAAATTACAAAAATAATAAAAAGATTGATTAAGGGTAGTTGATGAAGCATTTTCACCAACTTTCAATTACAATAATGTAACCTAGTAACTCAGTTAAATTTTGTTACAATGCAGTTTCTATTATTCTCTAATTTTAGAGTCATATGGCCAAAGTAACTAAGCAAATTTTCTACTAGAAAATAAAGTATTGCTTAAATCCAGTGTTAAATGCATATATGAATTCAAATAAGAGAATGCACATTGTATCATATTATATATATATATATATTGCATTTCTTGCTTCGTGTCCACTTCTCCCTGTTGAGCTCTCACTTCTCCCTGTTCTGCCCAAAAGGAGAAGTCACTTCTCCCTAAAATTCAAGTCTAGCTTGACCCCTGGTTACGCGTTACGTTTTGAACTTGTGTGGAAAAAAATCACCTGTCTTACTGAGACCGTCTCACCAGGGTTGGCAGGTCTGCATTGGGTCCTGGGCAGAGCATTCTGGCATGGTTTAAATGATGCATCAAGGAAGTTTATAAATGTGTATTTAAAACACGGGCTACCTAGAAAACTCGAAATGGCTGAATCCCAGCACTGTTCATTTTTAGAGGGCAATTTAGTTCAGCAAATACTGGCTGATGATAGCAATGATGGCAATTTATATTTAAAGCTATGAAGTATATCAGATTATTGGAGCTGGAAAAGTGTTAAGAGAATTTTGACTTATGCACCTTGCCTGAAATTGAATTTTCAGAATGGGAATAAACATTGCCAGCATCATTTTTCAAAACTGAGTATTATTTTCAAAGTGTGTGCACTCTGGTTGCATCTATAGTCGCATGACAGACTATGGTGGCAAAGAAACAGCTTGATTTTTCCCAAACAAAAGAGAAAGAAAAATATGCTGATTAATCCGTGAAGGCTTCAGAGCTAGCAGACACTCAAAATGTTCAACCAAGCTCCTCTGACCTGGGACTGAGCAAGGAAAACTGAAGACGCTGAAGCAAAAAGGGCAGTATTCCTTCCAGGAGAGCTCTATAGGGTTGCATCCCAACAAGAAATGGATATACAACTTCCAAAAGAAATTAAAAAAGCATCATGGCATGAAGTTCCTTAGAAAATAATAAAATTCTGGAAAGAAAAATTTCCCAGTTCCATTTTATTGGACAGAACTCGTTTTGGCTAATGCAGGATTGCCGAACACGCAGACAGCAATAAAAAGCAGCACATACTGGCAAAGTCAAACATTAGAACGAATGAAAGCAGAAATGTGGCAGCAAACAGTTAAGGTGCAAATGCAGTGACCATGGATTTTTTTTTAAGATTCTTCAGAGTCTATAAATGGGTCTCTGTCCCAATAATAAGGGTTTAACTTTTTACCTTCTGCAGGTACTTGCTGCACTGCCTACTAAGCCTGATAAGCAGCCTACCTTCTATAGAGCTGCTGTTTGTAGGCTGAACCCCAGAACACCATAATGGCTGCCTGAGTGAGAGCTTCTTAGTGCACATGCTGTCTACATTCTCTATAGCAATCATGTCCCATGCAAACTGTAATTTAATGAGAACTAATATTTTAAACACACACCAAAGTTTTGTGCCACTCATTTCCACCAAGTACATATAATCCTCTGGAATAAATGTTTATGTTCACATATTCATAATAAAAAATATACCTCAAGATATCTGTTGTGTTTATAATGTGTATTAGACTTCTTTTCTCACCACTGTTTTGCACAAATGGAATATTTCTTCGGGGGAAAAAACTGTAAAATAAAATCTATCTCCCTTGCATTTTCATCTAAATTAAATGTTGACCCAGAATCTACTGTAAAGGCGTCCACATGTAACGGTCCCCATGTCCTGACCAGAAAAGATTGTCGTGCATTTCATCCTTAGATTCAGATAAATCTGAAATGTCAGGTGTCAAAACAGGACTTATACTAATGTCCGATCCTTGGTCTTTAATCGGATCATTTGCAATGTCATCAGTTTCAAATCCTTCAAAACTTTCATTGGAATTGTTGTCCAAATATATGAATGTTACCATTTTGTTTCACTTTGACAATTGACCCCATTTTCAAAAGAAATTCCCGCTTAACTACTAATAGAACACTTTCATCATTTTATGTAAAGTCTATTATCATTGGCTAAATATTGCAAAAAGGACGGAATGTTTGGGATTTCATCTAATGCAGAGCTTTAATATGAAACGTTTATATGCGTCTCGGGGGTTTTCCCAACCCTTGGCCAGAAACACATGTATGAGGCACCTGGGACAGAGAGAGTATTATTCGCAGCTTGTATATGCATCTCTAGGGTTACAAGGCTATTTTTAGCATTGCATATATGCGTTAACAGAAGATAGAGAGTTGATAAACAAAACCAAATTCCCAATTTTTGCAATGTACTCCTGAATATTGGTCTAATTCTTTAGAAAAAATGATGGACTCCGATCACCTTCACACTTCCTAGAGAAAAATCCTTGCTGGCAAGTATCCCAAATCTGAAACAGAAACATTGAAAGTCTGTTGTCAGATCATAGCCTTATTTATCAGGGCTGTATACTGTACTGTGCAGAAGCACTCTTTCCTATGGCAGATGTGCAGTACTTGAATGGGGTTGATGCCATTCAGCTAGGACACTATAAAGGATATTCAAAGCTTGATGTGTAATGTTATCAGTAGATCTTTGTTTGACAAGATAATTTCAAATCACTGTTATCATGGTTGATGAGAGCACTGACCTAATGATAGAAACACTGCACGATATCAGGTCAGGAGTTGCAGTTACAAAGTTTCTTGCTTATGTACATTTGGAAGATGCCCTCAAAATTGTCAACAGATTTGCTGAAAATCTTTGTTCTCTTGATCTGGATTCTGCACATATCGTATCTTTAGCAACAGCTGGGGCTTCAATCATGACAGGTAGGATATCTGGTGTACAAGTTCATTTGAAAACAAAATGTATTCCAATTATGCGGTGTATAGCAACCAGACAGAATCTTGCTGTCATTTGATATAGTGAAAAATTGTGATGTGCTTTAAAAAAAAAAAAAGGTTCAATTCATTATATCATTGCTTTCAGCATTAGTGCACTCCATAAATAGACCCCCTTGTAGCATGTTTCAGCAAAAATGTGTTGTATAACTTGAATGAAAGTAAAAGTTGCAATTGTTTGTATTCAGTACAACAGCATTTATTTTATTATGATGGTGGCACTTTTTTGTATGCATTTGAACTGCAGAGAAGTCAAATGCTTACATTGTCAGATAGAGCTTTGTTATTAACCCTTTCATCACTATGGACCGGTTTACCGGTCCAGGGGTAGTAAGGCCGTAAACACTGTGGACCGGTCTGGAACAGTGTTCTTCTCTAACCTTATAGTACCGGACTATATAAATTTTGGGGTACCTCTAATAACTTCCTTCTTGTAATGTAGATATTATATTTGGATTATCTCGTGGGTTTAGCTTGTATACAGCTTGAAATATGGAACAAGGTAGGCACTTTTAACGAGTTTTCCGAATGGTGAAATTTGTATCCAAAATGGCGGCGTTCAAAGAAAGATCAGTGAGAGTGAAGTGTCAGATTTTGAATTATCTGAGGATTTTTACCAATTTCGACCTAGTACAGTTGGATGAAGATGAGAGAAAACATCTGGAGAGACAATGGCATGCACTTGTGGGTGACAGTGATGACGATGAAGAGGACTTTGAAGGTTTTGAACTGGAGGAATTGTACGCTCCACGTAATTATGTTTGAACGAAGTTGGAAAACCAAAGAGATTTGTTAGTTTTCTGAGAGAGTTGGACCCACCCGAGTGTTAGATGGCTCCAGGAAAGCTTTGGAATATTTTCAAATATTCTATTCAGATGAAGTTTTTGGAAACATTGTCCGTCTAACAAATTTGAATGCGACGATCAAACGTGCCAGAGGCGATACAGGTGTGTGGACAGATCTCACCTTGATGAAAGCTTCTACCTGCCAAATACCTGAAAGAAAGACTTGTGTTGCTACTGGAATTATTTATGCGTACATCTAGGGTCAATTGAACAAGTTTTGGGAACTTTCTAAGTTTTCTAAGAATTAAATAGATAATTACTTGTATTTTACCTGTTGTGTTACCTGTTTGCACCTGTATTTTAACAGCTATAATAGATATGCACATTTTAATGAATTATTCATAAAATTTGATTTTTAACCTTGATTTTGACACCTAATCCAGCTAGATATCTTTAAAATTGGCAAAGTTATATTATTTCAAAGTCAACAAGTCATTTTGCTTTACAACTCCAAAGTTACTTAGTGTTGAGGACTCTATGCCTACAAAGTTACTTAGTGATGAAAGGGTTAATGAATGTGAAGGATTTGTTACATTCACAACTAATTCACCATGCTAATCATTTTTAGCTTGCCCCCTTTTTTTTTTATAGCATTTTCAATAAAGTGTTGTTTTTTCCAAAGTGGTGGATGTAGACTTCAGTTTTCACTTAATATTTTTATTTTTTTCTTTATCCTTTAGGACAGTTTATCTACAATTCTGCTACTTAATTTTGAGTGAAAGTTATGAAACTATCCCATAAATATCTTCAGTGGCAAAGAATTCTAGATGCTTTTGCATCAATTAATGAATTCGTATTTTGTTTCAGCACCTCGGCAGCATGGGTTGCAGAGTCTGGGTAAAGTGGCCAGTGTGCGGCGTATGCCACCTCCAGCTAATTTGCCAAGTTTGAAGAGTGAGAATAGCGGAAACGACCCTACTATAAATCTAGTACCTACAGGAGGATCGGGTATGTAAAATTTTCAGGCGGTGAATGTTGGTGTTAACTGTGACATTTTCAGAGATGTCAATTTTCTGACATTTTTATTGGATTGGTGAGATATATCAGAGCTAGAAAATTCCCCTCATCCACATGTGGTGGCTGGGGAAGAGCAAGTCTGGGGGAGGTGCTCTATAGGTCATAGACCAGAAGAGCTTATGGAATGGTCTGTTGTCATATGCCAGTCCATTACTACAAGTTTGTTTTCTCTGCTCCTTTTGAAGTACTTGGAGGATTGCAATGAAATTTCATTTGAACATGGTAACTAAAAGACTTTTTGTGATGTCTAGATTGTCCTACAAAACATGATGCTGATCTGGCATCCAGTATGGCCAATACAGCAGCCATTTTGAAAATCTTTTATTGCTACTACTCTTGAATGGATGGTATATCAACATGGGATTTTCCTTAAATGAGATGTCTAGTTCTGAATGAAAAGAGTGCTATCAGGTATTTAAAATGGCTTTTATTGCTACTACTGCTGAATCAATGGTCACATCAACATGGGGTTTTTACCAAAAGTTAAGGGACTTCACAAACTGCTGAATTGAACTTAATTTGACAGCATCCTGGAATGGAATACTTGGTGCCAGTGATGCTGAAGTGCCATCAGATTTTGTCAGAAGCATCCTGGTGTAAAACGATTAAATTTTGCACAAAAAAATGCTGATCTATTGTTCTATATGGCCATTGAAAACCCTTTTAATGACTCTTTCAAAACTGTGCAAGAGAAGTTTACCAAATTTGATAGAAAACATTCAAGCATACACCCTTTCATGTTTGCAAGTAATGCTCATTTATGAACTTTACCATCTTCTATCTTGTATTACTTGATGTATTACTTTGTTTGTACGGGTTTTCTTCTAGAAGAATTTTTTTCTGCATTTCTTTATCTTGACATTTTTTTAGAATGTTTAGTTAGCATTATATAGCAAGTATTGTACCACTGACTATATAAAGACATATTTGATCTGCCATTTATTATAGCTGCCATTACTAAAGAGACCCAGTTCCTTCATAAGCTGCCATTACTAAAAAAAATTCAGAATTGTTGAATTAAGAAAGTAATATAGTAAAAAGTATTTTTTAACTACTCTTGCATTTGGGCTATTGCTTAGATGTCAGGAGGGCATTCTCAAGCCCACTTGGTCCACTTTATATTGCCTTTGTACCATTCTTGACAGAGTCTATTCTAGAAAAGAACATTTCAGCTGGGTGGGGAAATTTTCCAAATGTAGGACAGCTGTGACTGACTTTCCATGCTCAGTTTCATGTAGATCTTGGGTCTTTTCTAGGATGGGGCACGAAAGAGAAGGAGAAGGATTCCAGCGGAAGTCCGCAGCCCTCGTCGCAGCAGCAGCAGGCTACAACAGCACAGTCGGGGCAGTCAAACAAGGTACACTCACTGTTCGTCATTATCGTCTTCAGGCTATATGGGGGAAGTTTAAGTACTTTTGTTCTATATGTGTCACGAGACAGATTGTGCTGCGCTTTGCCAGTGTCGCAAATTGTGATTTTTTTTCTACTTCATTCGTATGTAAACTTTCATGCTTAGTTATGGTAATATTTTATTGGCCACAGTGAAATTAGGACAAAAACTTGGTGTGAATACACTTGTGCATGTGCTCGTGTACATGTTGTAGGGGTTGTTTCAAACTGTAGTTAATAATCGTGACTACCATTACATAGTGAAGTCATAAGAAGTCAAAATATCCTTCAAGTGGTACCTGATTAAGCATTTTTGCAAACTTACAATCACAATACTGTAATCTATTTACCATCTGGCATTTTTTTTTTTTTTTTGTTACATTGTTGGCTGTTTAAACTTGCATATACAATCTTGGGTTTGGAGTAGAGAAATTCAGAGGCACCATGAAAGGAAGCCTCAAACTTGATATAAAATTCACTGGAATCTATTTTTACATAAGCATATTCTTTGTTCATATTGACAAACCATCTTAACGATGCATTGTTATATCATAATCCACTCATGTTGACATCTGGCTTGAGTACTGTATGTTGTGAGATCTCTGCTTTTTTTTCTTCTTTAATTGACATTTCGGGTAGCGGAGAACAACCAGATGAGGCATTATCTCATAATGCATCTTTCGAATGAAATAGTGCCGATAATCGGCTGCTCACTGGGAATTAGTATATTTATTTGACTGACTTTTGTATGTGGATGGTAAGTAAAATCTGTATTTTTTAAACTTGTAGAATTAAATCCTTCAGAAAAACTCAGATTTTTTTAGTAATCCCTGTTAAGAAACATGAGTATCCATCGTTTGTTTACATTTCTGATGCATGTGTGGAAGGCAGCATCACTGCTTATTCTGATTTCTTTAGAATTAAAAGTTCAAAAGGAAAACAATAATTTCAGTTCATTCAGTTTTTGTTTTTTTTTACATCATACCACTATAATACGGCTAAACAAAGTAAACTTTTTAATCATTAAATTGAAGTGAACTAACTTGACACTTTAATATGAATTTTCAGTAGTCAAATATGTTTCCTATGATACATTTTGTGTTTTATTACATGGTCATATGTCTGATTCAGATGATATGGGAGAGTCCTGAAAAAGAAGCAGTTTGTTTTGAAAATTGCATGTAAGCTAAAATGTTTTTTAATACCATTCATAAAGGTCATATTTGAACCTAGAAAAAATGAATATATCATGGAGAAAAAAAACCCTAGAAATTTTCTTTTAAAATTGCTTGGGAATCATGGAGATGAGAAATCTTGAACATCAGTTTTGGCACATGAATAAACCCTGTAGTGAGCTCATTACTAAAAAGCATAAACAACTCTACTGTAGAGATTTTAATTGTGGCTGAAGTTTTTGGGGTCATGGGTAAATTAACTCCTCAGTTTTTTATCTGTTGAGGACCCTCTGTGTGTCTTTGTGTACATGTTCATGTGTAATGTATTCATATTTGAAAGTATATTTGGATGGAGAGATATTCTGCAATGTATTTCGGCCTTGTGACATCAAAAAATACAGCAGAAACTATCCTGTAATTAATTTTAACTGAAGGAGTACATTGATTACAGAATAGATAGGACATTTATTTTACTTTTTTAAAACTTCACTAGAATATGGCAATCATAAATATTTTTAAACCACTTTGAAACAACCCCTATAACATGTACATCAGCATCAGACCCATTCGTTTATCCATTCAAAATGACAGTGGTCATGGACGAGTACCCTGAACTTTACAACTTCATCTTTTGGGAATTCATTCAAAAGTAAATGTTAATCCAGACCTGCCAACCCTACTAAAAAATCGGGAGCACCCCGATTTTTGGACCTATCTCCCGATTCCCCAATTTTTAAGAAAAAAATCCAGATTTTTCAACTCAAAAAAAAAATAAATCCAATATTATTTTTTTGTTATTTTTTTTTTTTTATTTTTTTTTTTTTTTATGAAAATGTCATTTTCTGTTTCCCTGTTTCTGTATCCGGTTTTTCTGTGTCTGTTATGTTTCTTAGTACTTTACCATATCCAGCCTGATTTCCAGTTTTCATCCGCCAATACAAAGAGATTGTCTCAGTGTGGTTCTCTATACGACCCCATCAGCAAATCTCGGCAACATAATGGATATGTTTCTCAGCAAGAAGCAAAAAAAA